>JAOVVI020013796.1:0-11722 GCA_028571085.2 Nepenthes alata | reverse complement strand
GCTTGTCATTAATATGTTATGATCCCTAGATTAGTGGATATTTTTAAGATTTACAAAAATAATTGCTTCCTCATAGAGGGTGATTTTTTAGTTCAACAGTAAGACTACTATAACTCTATTTAAACCCTAACATGCAAGAGTTTTGTGCAGTGGTCGTCATTTGCCATAAAAAAAAAGCCAGATGCCATATGTCCAAGGAAACGTTAACAACTTGTTGCCTTTATGAGGATTTTAATGTTAGAAATTAAGGATCAATACATACCTAGATTCATGTGATCCATATTGATTCTCCTAAAATCTTTTAGCGGAATAAATAATAATATATAATTGTTCTTCTCAAAAGAAAGAAAACTCTATGCATGAATTGAGAGACGAGGTTTTTCATACTCTATTTATAGATTCTTTCCCCTTGAGACCAATGGTTGTGTCTTTTCAATATGAAAATATATATCCTTTACGAAGAGTCATCTATTTCATAGACATATTATTTCACGGACTGTTATGTGTTTTCATTTCCTCCCATTAAAGAAATACTTAAGATATTGTTCACCATATTAAGTCATTCTAATTATAATGTAAATCAAGAATAATTAATATAAACCCAACTTCTAAATATCGTTGTCAATATGGTTCACATTGTAGGGATCAATTACATATTGTTTCAACATTTAAAGCTATTGTTTGCTTGCTATCTGAATTTATATTTTATCCAAAATTGTTGGTCGGTTGCTTCGTGACCTAAGCAGTAGGTCCCAAAATGTCCTGTCCAAAACTAGAAACATCTTAGAAGTCTCGTTACCTTGATGCTAATAATAGAAAAAATTTCCTTTTTCTTATGTAGAAAAGTGCATCATGGTTATCTGTACCACAATTTGGGGATTGGGACCAGAAGGGAGTTGTGCCGGATTACTCTGTCGATTTCTCAAAAATCAGGGAAATGAGGAAGCAGAACAAGAGGGATGTCTCAAGGGCAAGTCTTGGAAATGAAGAAGAGCTCATAAATCCCACTGCACCAGTGAACACTGCAGCACACGGTGATGATCACCACTTTGATCAAAACAACTCTACATCTGTAAGATCCCTTCACTTTGCATTGTGAGCATCCTACTACTGTTTGTTTAAAAATGAATGTCAATTTCAGATTTTTGTAGTTCAAATAATAGAATTATGTTATTTGCATAAAATGAAATTGATATAAAAATAAAGTCAGTTATAGGATTTGTTGTGTTCCTGAAAACTGAAGTAGACCTAAGAAGCAAGCTCTGGATAAATGAATTGCCAGTCTTGCACTCCATGGACGCAAACAACAGGTCACAAGGCCTAGGGATCTATTCCTAAGAATTTTTTCCAACGCTTGAGTTAGGAACATGCTAGTAGCCAATCTAGAATGGGTAGAGATAGATGAAAAATTTACCTCTCTTGCTATGAATTGGTCCTCGTTGAGGGGGGATTGATGGGGATTTTTTGGGAGAACTAGCACTGTGTCAAGTGAGTCCTACATGAGGATTGTGGTGAGCCAAGTGAACCCGAATGGGTCCTCGGCTTTGGTCAATTGAGTGAATGGATGAGTTAGTCTCTTTCGAGAGAGACGATAATGATCTTTTAGTTGAAACTATGTAGCCTGTGTTCATTGGAAGGTCGTTCGTCCTTTTCTCTATAAGTGCACCAACTTTTATAGGGGAGCCTGGAGCATCATTCAGTGAATGCTTGTAATGGAAAGCCCTTATTATGGCTGAAGAGCCAGGATAATTATGGTTTGCGTAAGTGCATCCTGTTATATTTGCCCTGTGGTTAGCATTTGCTATATTCTGCTCATTTTTTTCCTTGGATGTCAGCTTTAAGTGAACTCAACCATCTGGCCAGTCCACATTTTTTCCCAGGGCTTCGGCCATATAGGGTCCGGTCCCTAGGAGTTTGACTTTAGAAACTTGGTCATACCATTGGGAGTTCAGCCTTTGGGACCCAACTCTTGGGGTTCAGTTCCTAAGGGTCCTGCCATGAGCCTGTCTCATCATCCTAGTGTGAGCCCCTCGGTCCATTCATTTTCAGAGTCATACTTCATTTTAATTTTTTTTTAAAGTCTCATCAGGATAAGAAAATTTTGAAACTGAAAATGAAATTTAAGAATGAATTTATACCCTCTCTCTGATTTGTTGACGTTGCTAGTTTTCTTGGTTAACATGGTGTCATGATGGTTCTGTGCGGTTAGGTTACCACATGCCATGTTCATAACCTGTCATACTTGGTTGTTTGTTTGTGTGTGTGTATGTGTGTGTGTGTTGGTGTGTGATTAACGCGAGCAAGAGATTTGTAAACTGTTGAGCAATGATGCAAATATCAGTCAATATGGCCTTATCAGCTTACAATTTTTAAAACTTTTTCTAGTCCATTAATGTCCGATACCGATATGTATTATTCAATGTGTTCGATATCAATATGACCATAGTCAATACCGGTACTGATATTTTTTTTTCATGTCTCTGTGAAAAATACTCCCTCTTTGCTTGAATATGTGAGGAGGTATTGTAACATAGCCACAATACATCACAAATGCAGCGCAAATATAAATCAATTGCAAGAGATGCAATAGGCCACATTTACCTCAATATTGTTGTCTGCTAATGACAGTCGCTTCCTTAGAGAATATGCACGATAATGGCATTGATCTGCCCTTAGTACAAATAAAAGGCCCTGTTATGCTAGTCCATGGCAGTTAGCTGGCTACTTCAGCTCTTGGACCCAACAGACTTACAAAAATGTGGCCGAAGCTCAATCATCGTGATGTTAGTGGGGGGTAGTGAAAGAATTGGTATTGAAATTTTGAATTACTATTCCGCTTCTGACTTAGTTATAATCTTGAAATCGGTTCTAGTTCTACTTCTGCATATAAGTGGATTGGCGGAATCGGAATTGGAGTAAGCGAAAGATAGGATTCTGCTTGTAATTGTAATAGATCCATGGTAATACCAAGTATGCAAAACATGTCAAATTTTTATTAAACTACATAATAAGTCTTAAGTACATCAGAAACTACTCAATTGGATAGCATCAACGAGACTTGTAATATATATTGTAAGTAGAAAGATATATTTATGAGCAAGAATAATAAAATCAATTATACAATAATTGGGGAGAGCGGACAAAAGAGCAAATGATAACATGAGAATCAAAAATTTTATGTGGGTATAACAAAAATAAAAAATAAAAAATTGATACATTCATAAGGTGGACAGAATGCTGGAAATGGTGGCGAAATTGTGCTTCCAATTCTGCTTCTGATGGTTAAACAATATAGGTTTCACTACCACTTCAGTTTATAAGACAAGCAGTGTGGAATTGATAACGGTAGATGAAATTCCAGTTACCGTGGAGGAAAATCCCACCCCTATTGACAATGCTATTCTTTACTATTTCATCAAAATTTCAGTTCTGGGGTGATGATTATAAGCACAATGGTTTATTTTGCTTGGTGATAGGAACCGCATTGATGACTCTTGCTTGACATAAGCTTGGTAGGGAGGTTCTTTGTTGGTGTGGTGTCCATTCACTCATCTATTTTTGGATGAGCTTGTTAATGTGGATGAAAGGGTGTCCTTAGTGGGTAAACGGTATCCCTGACATTACCTTTTCAACTAAACACCAAAACTTTTGCCACATTTTACAATGTGACGTGAATTGTCCAAAATATCCTCTCATATTTAGCACATGGCTATGTACTAATAAAATAGGTGGAATCTGGACAGACAGATTAAAACATGTAAGGCTATTTTTGCCAATTGGTCTAAATTCCAGAACTTTACAAAATTGTATGTTTAATTGAAAATGTGAAAAAAAAAGTTGGTGTTTAATTGAAAAAAAAAAAAAAGAACATGACCATGGAAACAGGATTAGACAATTTCTTAATGATTTGTTGACAATAAGGTTCCTGACTAAAATATGTCAGGCAATTGAGAGCAAGAGCAGGTGAATGTGAGAGGGAGTATTCCACTCAAAAAAATGTTATATATAAAAAAAGAAATTGTATATTAGATTGTTTATAATTGAACAGAATTTTTGACTGATTTCACTGAAATTTCTTATTGATGCCACTATATTTATATGTCACCATGACTCACTGATTTCTTTTAAATTGGTTGATTTTTTACCATTTTTAATCAAATAACAATAATCTTTTATCTGCTCTGTTAAAAATATTAAAATTATAAAATTGTTAACTCTATATGGATGAGAATGAAACATCTACAAGTTTTACTTGTGCCTAGGCCATGTATCGATTGCATTGATATTTGGAAGCTTTGTGAATGCTTCTTTTGAAATTGCCTGGAGTTCAATGCAGCATTTTGTGCTTTGATGCATTTGGGAATGCAGAATCATCAATTCTAGTTGAACTTGCATAGCATGATTATTATCCGTTAACCCGAACGGATTATCATACTTGGTAAGGATGGCATGGAATATTGAGGTTGGATCTGTGATTACAAGTTCAATTTTCACTGTTGCATGTCTAGGCTTACCTAGTGTATGATCTGTGGTTGAAGTCATGCACCCGCAATTCGCAAGGATGACATGGAATATTGGGGTTGAATTCAAGGTCATAAGTTTCATTCATACTGTTGACTCAACTAGTGTATGGTCTTTATAAATGAAGTCATGCATCTGCGATTTGATCCAAGCTTACAGAGTAGGGGCAGGGATTCTTCATTACGAAAAAAAGGGGATTATCTTACATTTTAGGGGCATTTATTTTTGCCTTAGAGAAGTGTTATTTTGTGAAAAAAATTGATAAGTAAAATTTCGAAAAAGTTATAATTCATATATTCCATCAAAAAATGCTTTTTTGATATTTGTTTTTACAAAGTTCTGAATATAAACTAATTAAAATCTCATACCAACTTATAATGAACCTTAATCAACTTTGGGTGTTTTTCTTAGGAAATTAGAAAACCTGTCACAGCAGCATTATTGGAAAAGCTCTTAGAGAGAGTTGCCATGCCTTGTTTAGTACAAGGAAGAATCATTGAAATTCTACGAGCACCAAAGCAAGTGTCATGGGGCTAGTACCTTGGTTACACGACCACACTCCCAGTTGGACTCACTAGTCCGAACGTGAGACAACCAAGTCTCTCTTTGGTCAACCCACACTCCCTCCTTGGTTTGTATGTGTTTGTGAGGTTGAGTTACATGGATAGGGGGCTCGGAATGTGTGGAAACAAAGCTCAACCTTTTTATTAATACTCAATAACCAAAAAGAACCCAATAATACACAGACAAATTCCTAACTCCTCCTCTTTTAAAACTAAGGAATAATTCCACTGAATTTATGGACACAACAAGCAACTAGTTACACAATCCAATAGTTGAGTGGTTGTCAGTTGTGGGACACCTTCTCCTGCGACTTTCTTTGGGTAGTTGCAAACGAAGCCCTTGACTCGATCAAGCAACTGTTCTTGCGCACTTTCATGGAACTGTTGTTGGTAATTCTGCACATCATCTCTGATAACTTCCATAACTGCTTCGATTAACTACCAAGGTCCACAACCACGTCAGCATCTTTGTACTCTAACATCTGCCTGAACTTAGTATGCTGAGTTCCCATGAACCTAACTATCTTGGTTGAATTAATCGAACCTCGCCTTGTGTTATGGTCTCATTTTGGTACGGTGGAAATTGAATGTGTGGTGTCAAGAAAGTCATGGCAAGCCTTTCTCAAGGATCCAGTAGTCTTAACCCAAATACTTATGCAAGCGAGATCAGCAAGTTTAACCCCTTGTAACGAGTCTCACGTCAACCACAATAACTTCCACATATTTTGGTCAAGTAGCTAGCAGTATATTGATTGCTTCTCGACGTTTGGCTCACCAAGTTAATGCTTGCACTATTAATAAGTTCTCATACCTCACTCAATGTTTTCTCAGATAGGATCTTTATAAAGCATATCGTCATATGGAGCACTCATGCTTCAGTTTGTCATTGAGAATTCATCAGTTAGCAAGTGTATGAGCTATGAGCATTGCAACGCATCCCGGTCACCCAATCATATTTGCACGCCTCAACCTTAGGGTAAAGACGTAAATACTCGACCGTCATGACACTAGTCCATATTTTGACAAACATGTCTATTTCACCGAGTCTCTCTCCGAGATAATGCCCAGATCGTTACGCTTTTTGTGCGGGTCGGAACTTATCTGACAATGAATTTTTCTACCTTAAATTCTTTATAGTTACGGCTGCCATTCACCAAGGCTATGGTCGTTGGCTTTCCTATTATCAAGTCACCAACTTGTTTGATCTTCCAGCATTGGGCAGGCGTCAGCCCCCATATATAGTCTTCGACTTTGTAGAGACTTGCGTTTTTGGTAAACAGTTGCCCAAGCCTGGTCACTTCGACCCTGTTTGTGAGGAGGCACCCCTTCTCCCGAAATTATGGGGCTATTTTCCCAAGTTTCTTAGAGAGAATTGTCTCACGCATCTTGGTATTCTCTACCTGTTAGGCGTATTGTCTTTTGGCATATTCCGTTATTGTATCTAGTCGTTCGTTGGCGTATTTCCCTCTGTTCGGAAGATCTACGTCAAATTCTCACACGAATATCATCATCGTACATCTCTTGATATCTATATCTGACTTGCGCTTGAGCGTCAATTCCAAAGAAGCCGGAGCTCGAGGCATGCTCTACCCGCGCTCCAATGCCAATTCCAGAGAATTCGGAGCTCGAGGCATGCTCGACTCACACTCAAGCACTAGGGCATGTCTTCATTGTAATCCTAAGCGTGCTTACCACGCACTCGAACTGCGCTCAAGCGTCGCAGTACACATGCATCCAAAGGTCATATTTTTAACCTAATTTTTTAGCCTTTCTATTATTACCCGTCTTATTCCTTTTACCCTAGTTTTTATGGAGAGATTTTTGGACGGGCATTTGAGCAAAAACAGCCCTCTCTTTTGTGCTTATTATTTGCTTTATTTGAGAAAATTTGGCCTCAACCATTGTGCTTCCGCTACAAGTTTTGTCACCTCATTTTGTTTTGTCTTATACACCTCTTCCCGCCTGTTAATTATCATGTTAATTATCATGAGTGACATGGTGGTGTGGAAACCGAGCTCCAGTAGTGTGCGGTGATTCGATAGATCGTGAAGGAAGATTGACAAGAAGACTAGACGGTGTCCAATTCTATTACCGTAGGCAAATCCAATAAGTTCCTTAGTAAAGGTCATAAGACGGGAGTAAGTCGGTTAAGTTAGCGTGTCTGTATCACCCGATTTATAACTTGACTTTCTTAGTGCATATCTTTCTTGGCCATTGAAACCTTGAGGGTTTTACTCAATAGCTGTAGTTATCGATATTTTCCTTCGTCATCAAAAATTGTGTTTTTATTGTTATTCCTTATTGTTTTATATAATATGCTTTTTATTAGTTATTTCATCTAGATTTGAATATACTTTACGTGTATTGTATATTTGTGTTTTCTTTTATTTCGTAAATTTATTAAAGGGTTGAAACTATTTGTAATTTAGAACGCCTTGTTCCTTTAACTACCCACCCACCTATTTTAGTTTCGGGTATAGGTACCCTTTTGTTAAAGGTTGTTCGAGCTTTTTCATGGAGCATGGCATGGGTTATGTCAGCACCATAGAGCTTGGTACTTGAACATTGGCTCGAGGTATTTTCTTTACCCCTTCTTACCCTAAAAATTACACCTTCCATGCCTTCTGTGTCACGAACATTGACTTTACTTAAGACTCACAGCTCGTCTCTTGTCCCGAGAAGGTTATCCCCATAAGTGTAGTGTACAAAAGCCCATTCCGCTTGCAACCAAGGGTCATAACCTCCTCCCCAATCCTTACTCGTACTACCAAGCTCTCTTGCCCTCACTAGATAGGCCTCATGGAGACTCAGTTGTCCTCGTGACATCTCAATGGCCCGTCGCCCATCACAGGAAAGTTCGCTTGGGTAATGTGTAGAGCCTAGCTGTATTACGTTGCCTAGCTGTATTACGACATCCCCACGGGTGTTGGAGAGCTTAAACATCATGTTCCCCCCTTTAAAGAATATTAGGCATTTATGGGATTTCTAAGAGTATGCGTTGGATTGTTCCAACTTTCACAATGGGGTAACTAGTTTTCCTATAATCTCAAAATTCGTTCTAAATTTGCCGTAATTTATAAAAAAATTTAAGGATACAAAAAAAATTATCAAAAAATTATTCCAAACAATCAAACATTGACCCCTTGATTTTGCGTCTGCCACCATACTTTGAGTCCGCTTGACCAACACTGGACATGGCTGAGCGCTGTGTGGTACTCCTTCTGGACCTGGTATAACAAAGTTGCACTCTTAACTTTGCTGAATTAATTGCTGGTTAGCAATAAATGTTGGAAAAACTAGTCGATGTACACACTCATTATCTTCTTATTCCTTCCTCTTTGTTACGAATCAATGAATCTACTTCAAGTAGATCTTGATGTAGATTCATTTTAATTATTTTTTAAAAAGTTTGAAATTGTTGGATTTGGTCACTCCCTTATGGGTGGCTCAACAAACGGACACGTCATCGGATCACACAGGTTTCGTGTGATGTTCGGAATGCTACAAATTGGTTACAACAAAGACCAGAATGACCATTCGCAGAAGAAGGCAAATCTCGGAGTGACCGTTTGCCGGAATTGGCAAATCTCGGAGAAGACCGATTTGCCAAAGGTGATCAATTTGTCGAAGTGGGCAAATCTCGGAGTGGCAAAAGTCGAAGAGGGCAAAATGCCCGGTTACGCCAAAGTGCTAGGTTGGGGCGAAATTGCTCGGTTGTGGCAAAGTACTAGGTTAGGGCAATTTCGCCTAGTTGTGCCGAAATGCCTAGTTGCGCGGAATTGGCCGGTTGGGCGAAAAAGGCTGGTTTGCAGGAAAGGCCGGTATGCAAAAGGTCGGTTTGGTAGGAAAGACCAATATGGAATTCCAGTTCCAGGAAAGAAATTCCGAAATGAAATTCCGGAATGGACAAAGACCCGACGGTCAGCAAGTTGTGTTAGGCGAAGAGACTAGTGAAGACCGAGGACTAAGTGATGACCAAAGAGACCAGTGACAACTGAGGATACTAGGTGATGGCCGGAAAGATTAGTGCAGACCGAGGACACTGGGTGATGGCCAACGACAGCTTGTCTGGAATGCTGGCAGCTAACTGTGCAGAGTTGAATTTTCAGAGTTTGTAAGTTTTGGAGAGCAAGTAGCTGTCATGCAGAGCACGCGCCGTCCATGCATAAAGCAAGCTAACCTACAGAGCATTCGTGTCTGAGGAAGCGCTGGAACTGGTGAGGTCGCAGGAAAATACATGATTGGTGTGACAAATCATTTACAAGAATCGGATCAGGTGGAATTTGGAGCCAAAGTCTTTATACAGAGCACACCAGACGCTTCAGGAAGATAAGCAAGCGGAGGGCAAGCAGTAAAGTGAGAGATGCAAGTCAAGAGGCTAGCAACCGCGGCAGCGGCCGCAAGTGCGGTAGGCGGAAGCGACCGCTGCGGTGGAATGCGGAAGGAGAGCGGAATGGAGTAGGAGTGCAGAAGGGAGCTCTCAACGTTCACCGTCTACCGCCACACTTGTAAAATCAAACAGAGTATAGTGCACCACCAGTGAGAGGAGGGAAAAAAGAAAAATAGAGAGATAAGAGGGTAGGAGAGTTTCCTAACTCTGGAGATTGTTTTTCTTGTCTCAAGTGTGTTGTGGGTATTCTGTTTCGGGGGTTTTTATAACCGATTTTACATAATGGAAGCCTTATTTGGAGTTTGTCTTGTGGTTTTTCCCTTCGGTTTGAGAAGGATTTTCACGTTAAAAACGTCGCGTACCTTTTTGTTCCTTGTACCTACTAAATTGGTGGTTAACGACTGACAGAGGGTTCGGGTTTTCCGCTGCATTGGGTCGTGTGTGAATTCAGATTTCGAACCCCAACAGAAATAGCCTCTCGGCATCATAGAATTAAAACTGTATACATTTAATCTTTTTTACAGCACATGAATACATAAGCTTTATGATGTCCGCCCCACCCAGCTGTTAAGTGGGGTGGAAGGAAGGATTGTGGCAAGCAGCAGAAAGAAGCCGTGAGGCCTTCACGGTCCAAAAGTCGTCTAGTTAGTATTTAGCTATTGTCATTCGGGAGTCAATAATGGTAGGTGGCCAAGCTCTGCCGGCGCTCAGTGTGGAGGTTCCACTCACAAACCGAGGCGCTCATCGCCGAGCTAGTATTACCCGGTACTTAGTACCAGGCTTCCAATGCCGTGGTACGCAGAGTTCCAAGCTTTGGCATGTTAGGAGAAAAATAAGGGCAAATGTTAAGACGATCGCTCGAGAGCTCAAGATCCTTGTGGATCGTTCTGGGCATATTTTCAACTCTTCTAAATTTCGCTGTGAAACTGATTGGCCTTCTGTAGGGTGAATTCTGTGATCTTATTTTAAATATCTCTTCAGCTCCTTTTAGATTATGTTTGTAAGGTCCCACATTGGATTGGGGGAGAGGAACGAAGTGTCCTTATAAGGGTATGGACACCTCCCTTCTTGTAGACGCGTTTTGGAGGCGGCTGAGGCCGTCTGCTAGGAACAAAACCGTAAGGCCTGTAAGCTTGGAGATGCCGTGAAACTCTCCCAGGCTGCGGCCTGTAGGCTTGTAGACGCCGCGAAGTTCTCCCGGGCCAAAGCGGACAATATCTACATGCGGATGCGCCGGGGACGTTACAAATGGTATCAGAGCCGGGATCCGGTCCAGTGTGCCAGCGAGGACGCTGGGTCCCCAAGGGGGGTGGACTGTAAGGTCCCACATTGGATTGGGGGAGGAAAACGAAGTGTCCTTATAAGGCATGGACACCTCCCTCCTTGTAGACGCGTCCTGGGAGCCTGTGGGGGGTTTTCCAAGAGAAAACCTTGAGGCCTGTGTTTGGCTTGGAAGGTTGTGAAGTTCCCCAAGCCAAAGAGGACAATATCTCGCCACGCTGTGCCGCCGCTGCGCAACTCTGGGAGACGCGTTTTGGAGGCGGCTGAGGTTGTCTGCTAGGAACAAAACTGTGAGGCTTGTAGGCTTGGAGATGCCGTGAAACTCTCCCAGGCTGCAGCCTGTAGGCTTGGAGACGCCGCGAAGTTCTCCCGGGCCAAAGCGGACGATATCTACATGCGGATGCGCCGGGGACGTTACAGCTGGGGACAAGGTCGCTACTTTATGGGACTTGTTGACCGGATCATCAACTTCGACTTTACCAACCACAAAGCTACTCTGACTTTCAAGGCCACTTCGGCCTTACATGGCTGGACTTTATTTTCATCAAAGAAATCCGGACTTCTTTTCGTCAAGAAATATTCCGGACTTCTTTTCATGAAGGAACTTTCCGGACTTCTTTTTATCGAGGAAATCCGGACTAGATTTTCATCAAGAAAATCAGGACTTCTTTTCATCAAGGAAATTCGGACAGGATTACCAGAAAGGAAATCCGGACTTTTTCTCATCAAGGAATATTCCGGACTTCTTTTCATCAAGAAAATTTCGATAGATTTTCATCAAGGAATATTCTGGACTTCTTTTCATCAATGAATATTCCGGACATCTTTTCATCAAGGAAATCCTGACTAGATTTTCATCAACGAAATCAGGAATTCTTTTCATCAAGGAATATCCCGGACTTCTTTTCATTAAGGAAATCCGGACTAGATTTTCATCAAGGAATATTCCGGACTTCTTTTCATCAAG
>JAOVVI020013793.1:0-11724 GCA_028571085.2 Nepenthes alata | reverse complement strand
CCAAAGTGATAATTGCCTAATGTGGTAAGGAATTCTAATCCTTCCTATGTATTATATTGTTCATGCATTCAAATTGACTTGTGAAAATACTTAAATCCAAAGGAAAGATAATAATTGCATATGTAATCGGAGAAAAATCTACAATGTGGTATGTAATTGAATTGTTCTCCCGGACAGAGATATTGTGAATTGAATATTGGTGGATATTTTGTCAAATGAATAGGAAGCCATGAAACTGGGACCATGGAATTTTGCTACGAAGGTAATACTCATTGCCCTGCCATTAGTATTACAGTAGATACTCGAGGATTACTCCGGTCGCGTATTATAGCGGGTAATACTATTGGTAAGCCTCAGGATATTACTGTAAAATGATGAGGACTGCCTCTGGACCATGGGAGGTCAGGGTAATATTTTATTGGCCTTGTATTACCAAGTGATAGGCATACCGTTATACCATGCAGTGTTCTGCCTTTATTAGGAAAAAGTCTGTTATTGGACATTGAGTACGTCGTTCAGCCTTAGATTATGAGGGGCATCATGATCCTTCCTAGTGCTCCTGCATATTTAGTTAGTAAGGCTTACTAACCCTAATCTGCTAAGATGAATAATCATGTATAAATTATATTTCAAGGAGAACAAAATTGCGCTCCAAAGCATAATTGATCATATTCCTGCTTATGCATCTCCTTCACGATTATGTCTTTCTTCTTCTTCACTTCACTTATATTATTTACTACTTTTGAATACGATATACTTACTAAATTGTTAGCTCACACTTATTTCTTTTTCCTTCCAGATGAGCAAGCTATTACACTCGATGAGTCCGAATAAGCTGTAAGCGTAGGATAGGCAACTGATACAGATTAGAGAGCTTCTGAGGACTTAGTTTTATTATCTTATATGAGACATGGATATTATATTATTTGTTTTGATACCTATGGTTATGTATATATATGTCTTGATGATGATGATGGACAAATAGATAAGTTTTCACTATGTATGATAGATATTATGCTTTTGCAGGTTCATATATTGGGTTTCCTAGTTGGCATCCTTTCTGAGCCGGCGTCGTACCAGAGTTACGACTTCCGTGCCACCTATGTGTTTGTTGTAGTATTTGGAAATCCTGTGTATATGTTGTTTGTATTTATATATTCTGTATAGGGATTTGTACAGGTTTGTTTTTGGTAGACGTCCATTTTATAGACATAACTTTATTAAATTTTTGGTAGAATTAATCGGTCCGTCATAGTTGGTGTCAAAGAGAAAGGATACCTTATGATTGATCTGAATCTTATGCAGAAGCTTAGGACAATATAGGTTAAGATGAATAGGTGAACGTATATATAGAAGGAACAAGTTAGGATAGATAGCTCTAGTTATTCTAGCATGAATAACTTAGACTAGAGCTAAGGTAGGATGACAATTTTATTTAATTACGTAAATAGTAATGCCGTAATTAGGGTTTGATCTTTTGATTAACCCATAATTGTTCTTATTTCAGAGGTGTCTTCTAAAGTCAAGCATGCCGCCTAGACGTGGAGGCCTGCGAGGTGGTGGTCAATCTCTAGATCGGGAGGCCGAGTACTCGCATTTGTTGGGGCATATGGCGACCATCATTGAGAATATGGAGTAGCGAATTCTTGCCCCTATCCCAGCTTCGGCTCCCATATAGGCCCCTATTAATCTTGGACCATCAGCATACGATCACTTCATCCAGGTGCGAGCTCCTACATTTATGGGGTAGCCCAACCCTATAAAAGCAGACACGTGATTTAAGAGTCTGAAGAAATTGTTCGTTGTGATTAGATGCTCTGAGGAGGATCAGGTTTTGTTTGCATCCTACCGGCTAGAGGGTGAGGCACATCATTGGGTGATGATGAAGAAAAGGGCTTTGGGAGTGCCTGAGGACTAGATCTCTTGGCAGATATTTGAGAAGGTGTTTATGGAAAAATACTTTCATTCAAGCCTTCGTGTTCAAAAGGAAGAGGAGTTCATCAGATTGAGGCAGGATAGTCGAATCGTGGCTGAATATTACGCCAAGTTTATTGAGTAATCACGGTTTGCCTCTTATATGTTTGAGGATGAGGAGAGGAAGACGACAAAGTTTCTACAGTGCTTGCGAGATGATATCCGCAAGTAGTTGGTGACCCTCAAGTTGTCAACCTATGCCGATATGTTGGATCGTGCCCTGATTCAAGAGCAAGAGCTCACAAAGGAGGTGTTCTATGAGAAACAATTGCCTGGCAAGAATAGGGTCAGTGTTAGTTTTAGAGCTTGTCTGGAGAGGCCGTTCAAGAAGTCTAGGAAGTCAAATTCTAATAAGAAGAGTGATTAGACCTTGACATCATCTCAAGCTTCAGTGGTCCTGTGTCAACATTGTGGAAGGATACATGGGAACAAACCTTGCTTTAGGGTGAGGAGTGCTTGTTTCAATTGTGGTCAAGTGGGGCATAGAGCCAAGGAATGCTCTCAGCTGTAGAAGATCCGTACTCCAAAGCCGGTGGTACAAGGAAAAGCTTTTGCAGTATTTTCCAGTGAGGCCAATGCATCAGACAACGTGGTAGATGGTATACTCCTTATTTGTGGTATTTTCTGTTCAATGCTTTTTGATTCTAGGTCCACGCATTCATTCATTTCTCCTTGTTTGGCATGTCGTGTTACACCCTCTTTCGTGACCTTTGATTTCTCTCTGGTTGTATCCACACCCATGGGATCTTCTATTATGACCGATATCTCCTACCCGAGGTGCGTTGTGGACGTGAATGGGTTATCCATAGTTGTTGATGTGATCCTGCTCGATATGCATGATTTCGACGTCATTTTGGGCATGAATTAGTTGTCTGAATATCACGCAACAATCGAATGCTTCCACAAGAGGGTGGACTTTGTAATCCTGAAATGTGAACCTTTTCATATTCAGGGAGTTCAGAGAGTGGAGATATCTAGTTTTATTTCTGCCTTCCAGGCTCGCCATTTGTTGAGGAGTGGCTGTGAAGCCTTTCTAGCTTACGCTAGTATTGTGAAAAGTCAGGAGTTGTCCGTGAAGGATATTCCGATTGTGTGCAAGTTTAAAGATGTGTTTTCCAATAAGTTGTCTGCTCTACCGCCATACCGTGAGATTGAGTTTGGGATTGATCTAGTGCTAGGATCGGCACCTATATTGAGGACCCCTTATCGCATGGCACCTGTGGAGCTAAAAAAGTTGAAATAACAGTTGTAGGATTTGTTCGATATGGGTTTTATTAGACCCATTGTTTTGCAGTGGGGTGCTCTGGTCCTGTTAGTCAAGAAGAAGGATGGGACCTTGAGACTATGCATAGACTATCGCTTGTTGAACAAGATCACGATAAAAAATAAGTTTCTGTTGCCACAAATTAATGATCTATTTGATCAGTTACAGGGGACCCGAGTGCTCTCTAAGATTGATCTTCAGTCCGAATATCATCAACTTTACATCAAGCAGGAGGATGTAGCAAAGACGGCTTTTCGGATGAGGTATGGTCATTACAAATTTCTTGTGATGCCATTTGAATTATCTAATGCACCAGCCTTGTTTATGGATCTGATGAATTGGGTCTTCCAGCCAGACATGGATAAGTTTATTGTGGTCTTCATCGATGACATCTTGATTTACTTCAAGGATTGTACCGAGCACAAGGGGCATTTAAGAATCATACTTCAGACCCTTCGGGAGTATCAGTTGTTCACGAAGCTAAGAAAATGTGATTTTGGCTCAATGAGGTAGTATTCTTGGGTCACGTCATTTCTAATGGAAGCGTCTCTATGGACCCGAAGAAAGTTAAGGGAGTGAATAGTTAGAGTCGACCCACGACCGTGTCTAAGATCCGAAGCTTTTTTGGGATGACTAGTTATTACTACCATTTTGTGGAGAATTTCTCTAAGATCGCCTTACATCTCACCCGTTTGATGAAGAAGGAAATGAGTTTTGATTGGACCGAGGAGTGTGACCGAAGCTTCCAAGAGTTGAAGGATCAATTGACCTCTGCTCCGTTTCTGACTCTCCCTAATAACTCGGGTGGTTTCGAGGTATACTGTGATGCCTCTAAGTTTAGCCTCGGTTGTATTTATATGCAAAGAAAAAGTGGTAGCTTAAGGGTCTCGACAATTGAAGATTAATGAGAAGAACAACTCAACCCACGATATGGAGTTAGTTGTCATGGTTTTCACATTGAAGATCTAGAGGCACTATTTATACGGCAAGAAATTTCTAGTGTACTCTGACCATAAAAGCCTCAAGTATTTATTTTCATAGAAAGAGTTGAACATGAAGCAGCGACGATGGATCGAGTTCCTTAAGGATTATGATTGTGAGATCTAATATTGGTTGGGGAAAGTGAATGTGGTTGTGGATGCCCTGAGTCACCTAACTTGTTTGGTGGCGACGATGCAAATTAAGCAAATGGAGATGTTGAACTGTCTGAAGTCTTATCACATCCAGTGCTACGTTAAGGGCAATAGGATTAAGTTATCCTTTTTGTAGGTGCAGCCCAAGATCCTCCAAAGTATCAAAGAAGGACATGTGAATGACCCATTTTTTTATGGATATTGCTGACGAACTTGGTAGAGATTCTCAAGTTGATTTTAATGTACGCACAGATGGGATTATAAGATTCTCGGAGTGACTTTGTGTGCTAGATGATAAGGAGTTGAAGGAAGAAATCACGAAGGAAGCTCACAGGACTCGGCACACAATCCACCCCAGAATAAACAAGATGTACTAGGACTTGAGAAAAATACTCCGATGGAGGAGTATGCGAAGGGAGATTGTTGCCTTTGTTTTCCGATATCTTATTAGTTAGCAGCTGAAGGCTGAGAGGAGGAAGCCTTCTAAATTATTGCAGCCTTTGCCCATCCCTAGTTGGAAGTGGGAGGACATTTTGATGGATTGTGTGTCTGGGTTTCCAAGGAATTCGAGGAACCATGATGCGATTTGGGTCATTGTGAATCGGCTAACAAAATCTACCTATTTTACAGCCATTCGGACTATGAATTTTTGTGATCATCTGGCACATCTATACATCAATGAGATTGTTAGATTACACGGTGTGCCAGCATCTATTGTGTCCGATCATGATCCATGGTTCATCTCTAAATTTTGGGAGAGCTTGCATCGAAAATTAGGGATCAATTTAAAATTTAGTACAACTTACCATCTTCAAACCAATGGCCAGTCTGAGCAGATGATTTAGATATTATAAGATATGCTTAGAGCCTCGGTGATGGAGATGAGAGGAAATTAGGATGACCACCTAGTGTTAGCCGAGTTTTTTTACAATAACAGTTTCCAGGTGAGTATCGGTATGGCTCCCTATGAGGCCATTTATGGTAGGAAATACCGATCTCCCATCCATTGGAAGGAGATAGGAGATACGCATTTGCTAGGTCCTGATGTGATTTGGGAAATATCAAAAAAGAGCGTGGTAGTTTTTGAAAAGCTGAAAATTGCCGAGAGTCGGCAAAAATGTTATGTCGATTAGAGGAGATCTGAGCTTAGATTCAAGGTCGACGATTTTCTTTTCCTAAAGGTGTCGCCGTGGAAGGGAATTTTGAGATTTGGTGTTAATGGGAAGTTGAAGCCACAACTTATTGGACCCTTTGAGATCATTGAGAGAGTTGGTAAAGTGGCGTATCGTTTAGCGCTGTTGCCGAGTTTGGTCGAGGTGCACAATGTCTTCCATGTTTTGATATTGAGGAAGTATGTCTCTGATCTGGCACATGTGATTGATTATGGTCTATTGGCTATCAACGAAGATTTATCGTATGTAGAGGAGCCAATGAAAATCTTGGATCGCACGGACCAAATTTTACACTCAAAGATGATCCCTCTCGTGAAAGTATTATGAAGGAATCATTCCCACGAGAAAGTGACGTGGGAAAGAGAGGATGAAATATAAAAAAAGTATCCCCACTTATTCTGAGGTACGTAGGTTTAATTAATTTCTAAGATTCGTTAATTTTGAGGATGAAATTTTTATAAGTGGGGGGGAGAATGTAATATCCCAAATATTTTTATTTGATTTAATTGGACTTAATTAATTAATTATTTATTTTAGCGTAATTTGGATATAATAAAAATTAATTAAATATTATAAAATTTTGAAGGATGTTTGGGATTATTGGGCCGATACCTGAAGTGCGCCCGTTTGGTCGCCCAAATATCGATTTGGGTTTTGAGATTGTAAAGGAAAAAGGGATATATAATAATAATAATAATAATAATAATAATAACATAAGGGGATGGGGGAAGGGATTCAGGGAATGGGGAGGCAGAACAGAAACGCGAAGGAGAGGCTTGGGGTAGAGAGAGAGAGGGAGGGAGAAGAGGGAGAAACTGGCAAACAGTGACTATCGAGTTCGATTTCGACTTAGAGCTAGTTGAAAATGTTAGAGATTTGGTCGAGCAAGATGCTCCCATACCCTTTTTATCTTATCTTTTAATTTTTATTCATTTTTATTGGGTATTATCGTTTCGATTCCCACCCAAATTATGAAAAATACGTTACCCATGATTAGTACCTAAACTTTTTATGGTTTAATGGTCGAATCCCCTATCGATTGGCTTGGTTTGGCTTTGCCAAACCCTAACCCGCTCCCAGCTTGGGATTCCTCATTTTTCCTTCGATTATATGTTTAATTTACCTAAATTATGAATTTTTATGTCCTAATTATGCATATACCTCGGCTGGGTATCCAATTTCACAAGTATTGACCCGTTTGCGACGTCCAACGCTCTAAAATGGCCATATTACTGTTCACCTGAGAATAAATGAGAATTTTGCATGCTTCCACCCCACCTAATTGTTATAAAATTTATGTCTAATTATATATGATTAATTGTATGCCCCGAGATTATATGTTTGTGCTCTGTTTGGAAAGAAAATGCGTTCTGGAGGTCCCCAAAGTGATAATTGCCTAATGTGGTAAGGAATTCTAACCCTTCCTATGTATTATATTGTTAGTGCATCTAAATTGACTTGTGAAATGATTTAAGTCTGAAGAAAAGATAATAATCATATATGTAATTGGAGAAAAGTCCACAATGTGATATGTGATCAAATCGTTCTCCCGGACGGAATATTGTAAATTAAATTATAGTGAACCTTTCCTCAAATGAATAAGAAGCCATGAAACAGGGACAATGGAATTATGCTACGAAGAAAATACCCTTTGGCCTGACATTGCCATTATAGTAGAGACTTGATGATTACTCCGACCGCGTATTGTAGCGGGTAATACTATTGACAAGCCTTAGGTTAAAACTGTGGAAGGACGAGGACTTCCTCTAGACTGCGAGAGATTAGGGTAGCATTTTATTGGCTCTGTATGACCGGGTAATAGGCATATTGCTATGCCACGTAGTATTCGGCTTTTTCTAGTCAAAAGTTTTTTATTGGACGCTGAGTACGTCTTCATCCTTAGATTATGAGGGGCATCATGATCCTTCCTCATCGTCCCGCACATTTAGTTAGTAAGCTTACTGACCTTGGTCCATAAAGATGAATAATCATGCATATATTATATTTCAAGGAGAACTAAATTGTGCTCCAAAGCATAATTGATCATGTTCCTGCGTATGTATCTCCTTCATGATTATATGTCTTTCTTCTGCTTCACTTCGCTTATATTATCTACTGCTTTTGAATACGATGCATTTGCTAAATTGTTAACTCACTCTTCCTTCTCTTTCCTTCCAGATGAGTAAGCTATTTTGCCCAACGAGTTAGAATAGGATGTAAGCTCAGGATAGGGAGCTGATACAAATTAGAGAGCTTTTGAGGACTTAGTTTTATTATCTTGTATGGGACATGTATAATGTGTTATTTATTTTGATACGTGTGGTTATGTATATGTATGTCTTGATGATGATGATGGACACATAGATTAGCTTCTGCCGTGTATGAAGAATATTTTGCTTCTAAAGGTTCCCTTTTACGGTTATGTTGGGTTTTCTAATTGGCATCCTTTCTGAGCCAGTATCGTACCAAAGTTATTGCGTCGATGCCACCCGTGTGTTTGTTGTGGCATTTGGGGATCTTGTTTATATGTTGTTTGTATTTGTGGATTTTGCATAGGGATTTGTACAGGTTTGTATTTGGCAAGCGTCTATTTTATAGATAAAATTCTGCTAAATTTTTAGTAAAATTGGTCAGTCTGTCAGAGAGTAAGATAGATCAAATAAATAAATATAGGTATAGGACAGTTGAGTTAGACTGGATAGTTTTAGTTATCATGATTGACTAACTCACGCTAGAACTAAGTTAGAAATAGTGATTAAGTTTGGTTGTCTAGTTTATGCATCCTAGTTAGTGCCTAAAGTGCGATCTAACCCGTGTGTTTTTATTTCAGAAAGAATATTAGCGTTGGCTCCTAGATGAGAGTCTACTCATGGTGGTGGTCGACCGTGAGTTCGAGAGGGAGAAGTTTTATGGAGGCATCTTAAGGTTTAAATTTGATCGATGCCGAGCTAGTATTTAAGTACATCAACAGCGATTAGAGACCTTAGTAGTCAATTTTAGTTCAAAGTTTATATTTGATCGACTCTGGGTTGAGGTCCTTAGACTAGTAATTTGCTAAGAAGGGATGCTTGAATATGATGATAAAGCAT
This sequence comes from Nepenthes alata, assembly GCA_028571085.2. NCBI lineage: Eukaryota > Viridiplantae > Streptophyta > Magnoliopsida > Caryophyllales > Nepenthaceae > Nepenthes > Nepenthes alata. The sequence continues at coordinate 3,092 of JAOVVI020013793.1, read as the reverse complement.
GATGGATAAGGTGGAATCAATGGCTTGAGGTTAGAATAATTTAGAGTCAATTCTAATTTACCGAATCCAAGGATGTCAATTTATAATTGATTTAGTAATAATTAAGTGCCTAAACTTTTGGATAGCTCGAATTCTATATGGGTTGAGATGTGAATCCTGATGATTAAGATGGTATTTGTAGTGATCTAATGTTTGAAAGAGATAAGGTGTTGTTGCCCCATATAATATAGAAGGTGAAGTCGACCTTGGGTGGTTAATGTGAAAAGAGTCATGGGTCTCGAGGATAACGAGATATCATAGGATATGTTATAGATGAGCTATGGATGAATATTTTGTTTCGATGAGAGTTTTAAGAGTATGCCTCAATTGTGGACAGTTCAACCGTATGATTAGGGATTATCCATATTCCACAGGTCGAACAGAAAAGAAGTCCAGTGCATTGGTTCAAGGTTCTACGGTGATGGTACAAGTATTGAGGTGTCGTCTACCATGGTGGAAGGAAAAATTCTCAAATCTTGACATTTTAGTATATGTGTTATTTTGAAATTCTAAATCTACATTTTGTTTGTATTTTCATAAGTTTATTCGTTATTCGAGGATCATGGATTTTATACTAGCTGCATCGAGGTCTGCAATATTTTCTAAGGTTTATAGATATAATTGGTTAAACTGATTTGACCATAGTTGTGGTACCAAACCTTGATATGATATTGAAGATTATTTAGTCAGTGAGTCATCATAATAGCACGAATTGTATTAGTAGGATATTATATTCTGTAATCTAATTGTGGATCTACGAGTATGAAGCATAGTGACCGAGTGGCGACAAAATTAGTATCATTTTGTCCGTAAATTATTTAATGAGGATTTGTGTCAAGTTTATATAACATGTGAGACCACACTGAAAGTCATCTTGTGGTCACTAAGAAGTTTGGACTGTGTATGTATTTGAGGATGTTACTTAAAGGAAAGGATTCAGCTGATTTCTATGTTAATTAATAATTTGAGGCTGTGTCGGGATCAACTCCGATATTTGAGAATTTTGTGTAGAATTTAGGAAGCATAGATTTAATGCCCATTATGAACTACTCTAGGACTTTTGGGATAGGTAAGATGATGGATGAGGTTACATGTGGAAGATTAAAATTTGGTTGCCGGGAGATGAATAGTTTGATCAGTCGGCATTGAGGAATAAATAGGTGGTTCGTTTGATCTATTGTAAGGGCTTGATATTTCCTAAGGATGATCTGTATCCGTAGTGCTGTCAATTGTGGATAATTAAGAATTATGTCTATGGTAGCTTTCAAAATTAAGATATCACCATTACGAGTTCTGATAACGCCATTAAAGTTTTGTAGGTTCGTTGGCATTTTTATGGATTTTAGGATTGGATCTCCCGGTCATATTTAGGTAAATTTTGTGATGGCCTCATTGATGAATTCTTAGAATCACAAGGGTGTATGAACTCTGTTTGAGTATTATATCTTAGATTGTGAAGACAGTTAGCGGTGTGTTTAAGTAAGAAAGGAATGTAAGTTTGGTTAGGAAAAGTGTTATGTTGGGTATGTGGTTTCTCCGATAGTATAAATATGGTTCCAGGGAAGCTTGAGCGATGGCTAACTTGGGGAAGATTGATTGATGTCTCAAAAATATGTGGCTTTCTTGGGTCTAGTAGAACCCAAAAGGGTAATCCGTTAAGTGTCCTTCAAGGATTGCAGTGCCCGTGTAATGTTTGACTTAGAGGCAAATAGTATTCATCGAAATGGGATATGTGAGGGTAGTTTCTAAGGAATAGAGGGTAAATTATCGACTATACTGTTTGGGTTAATCTCTACTAAGTCTAGTGAATTGTAATAGAATGTGATGCTTTTGAAAAAGGCTTGGAATTGTATTTTTCTAGCATCATATTTGGGTGGTTACCCTTGGGTTTAGTTGGTGGGAAGTGTATGATTAGAATTACTCCACCCATAATCTAGAATTAGCCATTGAGACCTTTGCTTTGAGGATTGATAAGTGTTACTTGTGAAAATAGTTATTGACTAATGATTCCAAAGGATTGAGAGGTTGTCTCGCAGAAAGAGATGGCCATATGATGGTACAAGCGGGTAAAATCTACTTAAGGACCATAATGGTGAGTTTTGGTGTCAGTCAGGAAAAGTTGATCAAGTGATAGCATAGGCTAGTGAGGTTGTTGAAGGATTACACTTATGAAATGTATCATCAGCCAAGAAGAATATTATTGTTAATAACTGGATATCAAAAATCTTTAGATTGGGTATTATCTTGGTTCATCATAAGAGATATTGTAGGGTGAATCTCGAGTAGGTCCTAATATCTAAGCAAAGGGGGTGCTTTGTCTTTGGTTTTAGGAGTGAGAGCTGCCTCCTAAGTAGTGAGGCCATGGAGTTATGAGATGAGAAGCCCTCACCCTTTTGGTTTCGAGGATGTTAGGGCGGCAAGAATTAGGGGTACCATTTGGATAATTGTGAAATTGGCAGACTAGGATGGTCCATTCATCGTAAATTTGGATGGTACGCTAAGGATGAATAAGTTGGCTCATCAATATGCCAATGAGATGATGAGTTTGTTAAATATTCGAGTTTTGATGTCTTAGTGGTAATATGAGACTGCACCAAAATTTTAGAGTAATTGCCTGAGTTGTGTTTCATAAGTTAGTTGTAATCTAGGGATTGGAAACTTTGCCTTCAATGTGTTGATATCCTTTGGAATTTTTCTTAGGTTTATGGCTGTTAGGTAACCTAGGTGTTTGATATGAATCACTGGATATGAGCTACAAAAGAATTCGTAGTACTCTAATGAATGGTTAATTAGAGTAGTACAACGGGACTATGTAGGCCTACGGTCCATAGATTTTAGGATAATATTAAAGTTCCAAGTGAATAATCATTTTAGGGTTTAGGAAGAATCGAAGTAGGAGTCTGTTAGTCTGTTTGAGACTTTGTATTAAGTCTAAGAGGTGGCCAATAATTTGGCTTGCCTTCGAATTTGGTGGATTATCATGATATCTCCCACGTATCGATGATTTAGTAAATAGGTATGTGACTGAATTAAGCCGTTGTAGGAGATTAAGA
>JAOVVI020013792.1:0-11725 GCA_028571085.2 Nepenthes alata | reverse complement strand
ACTCAATCTTGCACTCTTTTGTGTTGCTTGGATCCGAAAATCCTATACGCAACAAGCTTAATGCCTAAGGGACAGCTGTTTTACACATGTATATATATATGAGGTAGAAGTTGAATACTTGATGTGTGCCTTTAGGATATTTATATACATTTGTGATTGAATTTTCGTGCCGTTTTTAAAATAAAAAATAAAAAAAATTAATATAAAAATTTTAAAAATTTAAGAGTAAAGAATCAAAAAATGAATAACAGAAAGAAAAAAGGGGGAAAAAGTTAAAAAAACAATTGAAAGATAAAAAATGAAAAATGGAAGCTAAAGAACTAAATATGATATTTTGAGAAAATAAGAGATAAAAATTGAACAAAATAAAAAAAAAATATGATGGGCTCGTCACTTATAAACCGATTTGAATATCGAGACCCACATAGAAAAGACTGTCTAAAAGTCACAACTTAGGAGAAATTTCCTATAGTCCAACTTTCAAAGATTGCACAGTCCAAGGCATGGGCTGGCCCAACAACCCACCATGATCGGCCCCTTTAGAACAGTCCACGATCATTTATCTGCGTGCTGAGGAAACTTATTGTAACTGGTTAACACCTGCCTGACAGATATTTTAGGAATATTTTTTCACGATTTGTATGATCTCTCCTAAAGCAGCAATTGTCATACTGGACGTCTCCCATGATCACGTCAAAGAAGGAAGGAATCCTCTTGACTAAGGACGGTCATTATAATTGGCACCCAATATTTGCGTGGATACCCTCCTGCCAACTTGGGCGCCTAGCGGTCTAAGCGCTATAAATACATGTTTATTCTCACAAGCAAAGAAGAGAAAGAAGAAGGAAAATGTACTACATACCCCATCTAGGAGGCCCAACCCAATTCATCTAGGAGGTGTGCCAGCCTATCAGTCCTCCTAAAAGGAGGCCTGCCCTCCAATTCATCCTGGAGGTGTCGCCGAAAGAATCCACCCCTCTGCCCAGGAGCTACCATCTATTCAGGAGGCATGCCCTTTATCCAGGTCTCCCCTCCATCTCAGGAGGCGTACCCTCTATCTATGGTTCTTTCCTTCTATTTAGGAGGCTTACCCTCTATCTAGGAGGCCTATATTCCATACTTCTTAGCCGCCCCTCAGTCGAGCGCACCTCGAAAACGCCCCCTAGCAGAGTGTACCTCTAGCCCCCCATCAGCTGAGCACACCCAAATATTCAATCACCGCTACTTGCATTAACACATCTTATATCCTCACATCTTTCTATACTCTTGGAAAGATATATCAGGAAATGAGTCCGACTACTTATTTGACATCTTGTTCGTTTATTATATTGTGTAGAGCCAGGTTTGAATAGATGATGACCAAATCGACTCCAATTCAACCCGACACAAGCAAACTGCGACAGAAACCGTCGGCCAGCTGCTAGAACATTCAAATCAAGTTGGGTTAAAGTTGATAAAACCTAGTTCAGTCATCCCCTTTAAGAGTGAAGGAAAAATATAGGTACATTGCGGCCTTGTCCAATCCTTGAAAACTTAGGATGGTGCAAAAATAGTTGAGATGGTCCATTGGGTCCGTGCTCCTATCGTAATGATTCAGGGATGGTATCTTGACTTTGTGAGGAAGGGGTTGTATTCGAATCTCAATCATAAATGGTGATCTTCTTATGTAGTTCGTCTACAAGCATCCCCTCTGAATACATGCTATCACAATTTTTCAACTATCTCCTCCATTTGATGAGACGTTGCCTTCCTCTTTTCGTAAAGAAAGATCCTCAATTCTAAGAGGTTCTATGTGACATGAGAGGCTGGGCAGCTCACAGCCTTCGGAGGGTTCCACTATGAGAGGCTCCTCCTTGGTATGAGGGCTCCCTATCATCGCGAGATTAATGAGAGTTTCGCCTCTTGAGTCTTGTAACTTAGGCGACCCTCTAAGCGCGACGGGATTTTATTGTTTGAGACAGCTTAGGTTCCAAGGTCTTTAGGTTGAGAGCCCTTCTTGATGGGGTACTTCTTTCCCCTCTTCATTCACTTGGACGTCGCGGAAGATGGAGCCCCTTTCAGTCACTCTCCTTAGCATGTGCAGATGGTTTGGATAGCTTTGGAGATGTCATTCATCCGTATTATAAGTGCTCGTATGTAGGGATTGGGATGGCCATGCTGATTTGTACCTGAATGTTCATCATGTTATCTTTTGTAAGAATATGGTAGTCAGACTTTTTAGTCATTTTTCACAGACAGTATCAATGATGTGACACCGAATTTGAATTACTGTACAAATAAGAAGCTAAAAATCGGTTCGCTTAATTCGTTTTATTTGAAATGGATCTGATCTTCGTATGTTTTGAACTTGGATCTTATGCAACATAATAAATAAACGATCAAATGATTGACCGGACTCAATCCCCGATATATTATTAACGCTTAAGTCGATCATCTTTCTTTATTTAAATAGAAAAACAGGATATATAATGAGTGTTAATGTTTATATCAAATGTCCTTAAAGGACTGCGCTTGAAGGAAAGCATCTTAAGGGGAGAGAGATGTGCTTAAGTGATATGTCTTTGAATTGTTATTTGTTTATCCTCTTGGGTATCTGTCCCCCTTCCTATTAAAAAAATGGGATATATATAGAGTTAAGGGACGGTTAAACTCTCTATCAACTGCCCATGGAACTGTTCGAATGAATAAGTGGATGCCTTTTGGCTGACGGTTTATGACCGACAACCGATTGTCTTAAGTTGTTCGAATAAAAGAAGAAACTTGTCTGTTCCGGTTGGTTAGAGTTAATCTCGCACAGGAAGTGGACTGTACTAAGTGGACCGACACTCATCCATCTGCTTTTGGTTATATGGGTTGATTGTTACCTTACTCAATTATAGGCTCAATTCTTGATGAACTTTTTTTTAGGTTTGTTGTAACTATACTTGTTAAAAAGTAGTGATAAAAATAAACATAATTAAACACCAATTATGAAAAATAAAATAAGAAATAAAATTGATTTAAAAAAAAAAATTTACTATTGATTCCTTACCTATTTGCCTTTTAAGATATTTTATGTTAAAATTTTAATTATATTCTTTTACGAATTTTAGATTTTATTATTTAATTTCTTTTTCTATTGATGTTTATTTTTTATTTTTACTTCTTATTTTTAAAAAAACAAAAGCTAGCACATAACAAAGTAATTGAAAAAGTCAATATTAAATATCAAAAATAAAGTATAAAAATCTTAAGAAATATAAAATGAAATTTTAAGTGTAAGAAAATTTATAACTAAAAATATAAACAAAATTAGATTCTTATAAGTAAAAATAAAATAAATATAAAGAAAAACAGTGAAAAGAAAAAAATAATTGATAAAAATAACAAAAATAAGAATGAAAAAAATATAAAACTCAAAATACAAAAAGTATAAAAGAACGAAAATAAAAATTAAAAAATATATAAAATAAAAAAGTGGAGAATAGAAGAAAATAGTGAGAAAAATATTAAGAAAATTAAATGTGATAAATAAATAACAAATGATATAAAAGTTTCTTAAAACAAAAGCGCAAATAACAAAAAAGTTAGAAGATACAAAAAGAAGAAAAAATAAAAAGGTGATCAAAATGAGAAATAAAATAAAAACTAAATTTTATGAAAAAAATATTTCACAATAAAAAGAAAGATGTAAATTTAAAATAAAAGATAATAAAATTTTAAAAAACTTATTAAAAAACCAAACTTATAGAAAACATTTTAAAAAATAAATTATAAAAAATCAGAAAATCAAAAATATTTGTTTCCTAAAATAAAAAAATAAAAATAAAAAGTTAAAAAAAATATAAAAGTGAAGTGAGTAAAAAATAAAATATAAATATAAATCAAAAGTTTACAATAAAGAAATAAATGAAAGAAAATTTTAAAACAAATACCTAAAAATGAAAATAAAAAAATAAAATAAAGATGAGAAACAAAAAAATATATAAAAGCATAAAAAGTTAAAAGGTAGAATAACAAGTGAAAAAAAAGGAACAAACGAAAAACATTGAAAAATAATAGAAGATGAAGAATTAAAATTTTAGATATAAAACCCTGAATAATTTAAGAGTAAAAAACAAAAAAAAAAATACAAAGAGAATAAAGGGGAAAAAGCTAAAAAATAATAAATGAAAGGTAAAAAATTAAAAATAGAAGATAAAAAACTACAAATAATTTTTTTAAAAAATACGTAAGGGATAATAAGGAAAAAAATAAAACTAAAACATTGAAAAAAGCCAAAAATATAAAATATGAGAATATTAAAAAGTTAAATAATAAATAATTAAATAAAACGAGAGACAAAAAATAAAAAACAATGAGGAAAGACTTCGTTTAAATAAAAGTAATGGTAAAAATAATATAATCAAAAATAAAATATAAAAAATAAAATGAAGTACAAAAACATGAGAATTAAAAAAATGAATTTACAGAATTTTGATGTTTGTTTGAATTTTATCTATTATTTTTTGTTTTTTTATATTTCATCTGTTATTTTTTAACTTTCTCCCCTTTTTTCCTTTTATTATTCATTTCTTCATTTTTGAATCTAAATCTTTAAAATTTTTATATTTAAATTTATATTTTTTAATCTTTTTATTATTTCTAATGTTTTTTTATCCTTTTTATTTTTTACTTTGTTTTCACCTTTTTACTTTTCCGTTTTCTGTATTAAATTTTGAAAATTTTTCATCTTTTTTATGTTTTTTGTGTTTTAATTTTAGTCAGTTTTTTAAATTTGCTTAACGTATAAATTTAAGTTTTTATATTTTTAATGTTGAAAACAAATTCTTTATCGACACAATTTTTTAAAAAAGAATATTTTTATAGTCTTTTATAATTTTATTTATTTTTTTAAGAATTTTTTATTTTTTATTTTAAACTTGTCTGTTGTATATGATTTTTAAAATATTTTTTAAGAAGATTTCTTTTATTTTACTCCTCATTCTCACCAATTTTTGATTTATTATACTTTATGTTTCCATTTATGATATTAACTTCTTCTTTTTTAGTGCTTTTTATATATTTGTATTTTTTATTTTTGAATATTCTTAGACGTATATTTTTTTTAATCTTCTAATTTTGTATATTTTATTTTCATTTCTTAAATTAATTATTTTTTTTTATCTTTTATTTAGAGAATAAAAAATAAGAATAGTGAACAGAAATAAATATAAATATATAAAAAATAAATCATACAGAGTAAAACCTATAGAAAAATATACTTGAAATTTTAATATAAAATTTTTAAAAGCAAATAAATAATGAACGAAGAACAAATGTAGAAATAAACCGATAGAAAATAGAAACATATATTAATATCATTACTTTTATATGAAAAATAAAAAATGAAAAAGAATACTAAAGTTTTATTATTAATAAAAATGAACACAAAAAAGGAAATTAAAATCGAATTTAGATATAAAAAGGAATGAAATATAAAGAACAGACGGGTAATTTTAAGTGGAAATTTTGGAATGAAAAAGTAAACTTAAAATACAGAAAAAAACAAATATGAAAAATAAAAATGGAAATAATTTAAAAAATTTATTATTCGATCTCCTATTTTCCGTGTGTCATGTTTCATTTATTTTTTAAAAAATTATATTTTTATATTTTAAATTTCATTTATTTCTGTCCGCTTTATTTTTTATTATTTAATTTCCTTAGTTTTATTTTTCATTTTCACCTTTCACATTTAATTATTTGCTGTTGACTTTTACTTTTTCAATATTTTACTTGGAAAGTGAAAAGGAAAAGATGTGATAAAAAAAGGAAAAAGCATTATAAGAAAAACAAAATAAAAACACAATATAAAAGTTTTAAAAATGATGAAAAAATAAAAAATTAAAAAAATACATTAAAATTAAGAAAACATTAAAATAAGGCAATACTTAAAAGCAAAAAATTAAAGAAAACGAAACGTACGAAGAAAAAAGAAAAAAATTTAAAACAAGGAAAATATACTGGTGAAAAAATAAAAAATATATATATAACTAAAAAATGGATAAAAAATCAAATTTGTCAAAATTAATATAAAAAGAGATAAAAAATAAATAAATACTAAATAGTGTTGGAAAAGAAGGGCGGAATACTTTCCCGATTCAATGAAGCAACAAAAAAGAGGAATAGAGAATGAACAATGAATACAAGATTTTACGTGGAAAACTCTTCTCAATCAAGGAAAAAATCACGGGAGAATCCGTCCACTGAAACGTATTTCACTATATGAGATTTTGGAGACAACAATCGAAAACAAAGAAAAATCGAAGAACACTCTTTCACCGTTTTTCTCTCTATTTTACTCTCGCACACTTCTCTGTGTAAAACCTAATTTTACACACACACTCTAATAGAAATAATCCTTTCCAACAATAAGAATATTTCCTACCAGAAAAACCGCCTTCAGCGTAAGTACCTGAGACACATATCTCCAAGAAATCTGCTAAGTTAGCATCGAACAGAATTTCCAAAACGGGCGGCCAACCGTAGGCCGTCAGTGTTCTTTACCACCGGTCAACACTTCTGTTGACCATCTGAATAGTCGTCATCCAGGATTATCCAAAGAACCGGTTAACTTAACCTCCAAGATGGTTAACATCAAACCGTCCAAGTTAACCGTCAATTCGGTCAACTTCCCATTGACCGTCTGAAGCCTTGCTCATCAAACCGGTCAACTTTCTGTTGACCGTCTGAGCCTTGCTCACCAGACCAGTCTAGTTCTCAGTTTACTAGAACTTTTTCACGGGAGTGATCCCCAACAAATAAGACCCATATTTATCTTTAACAATTTTATTATAAGTAAATAATATTAGGCTTATGTTTGTCTATGCATTAAATGATTAAAGATGAGGTGTAATCAATAGCTGTACAGTTGAAGTGTAATTAATATTCATGTTGTTGTCAACAATAATATAATGATATCATCTAATGCTTACTAATATAATGAATGGAAGGAAATCTAACACGGTTGAATCTTCATCTTTTTTTATTATTATTTTTTTTTTGAAAAAAAAAATGCATGTTAAATGTTGAGTACACACGAAAATTCAGAAACCTTAGGTGAATTTGTGTAGGGCACAATTAGGTATGCGTATATTGATGCGAGCATAAGTCAGAGGGATAGCTCATTTTAAAAGACCGTTCTAGTAGGAGTGAGAGTACCCTAACTTATAAATTAGAGATTTTGCCTCAAACTTTTCAATGTGGGACACGCATCATTCTTCCCTCTTTCAACAGTCGCGACCTCGGCGACTGCACTCTGCGACACTTCACTCGACGATTTTTACTCTGCGACGCTTTACTCCGCCCCGACGCACCGACAGCAGGTCAGCCCCTCCGCAGGTAACCCTCTTCGGGCCGGGACTGCTCTCAATGAAAGTACCCTTTGATGCGAGTATAAGTCAGAGGGAGAGTACATCCCAAAAGACCGGTCTAGTATGAGAGAGAGCCCCCTAACTTATAAGTTAGAGGTTTTGTCTCAAGTTTTTCAATGTGAAGCTCGCATAATATATCGTGACTGATTTCGGGTCAGGGGCATATATCTCATTAAAATAATATACTCGGTGTGTTGCCTATCTTTGTGAGTGATTGAAAATTTAGTAGTAAAAATTTTAAGATATAAGAATATTATATATATAGTGTTTTTTATATATTTTTTTAATAATATTAATATTTATTAAATATTTTATCAAATTATAAATAAAAAAAATTATTTAAATGATCTTTTAACATTTTTAATCTTATCTGTTAGATTTGTTTCATCTAACAAATGAGAGGGACGGGGCATCCCTAGATCACTAAAGATTGATGAGATTTAGTGACCGTGTATATCTTTAAAGAAGCATACCAAGTATATCTTCATCTCATTCGTTAAATGAGAAAAATCTAACATATGAGATTTAAATTTTTAAAAAAAATTATCTAAAACTGTTTAATAGAAGTTAATATTATAAAATATAATAATCATAAATTATCATATGGAGTATCTAAAATCTTAAAATCTCTACCATTAAATAAAATCTCCCTGAATATGGATTGTCACAATGGCAGAATTATTTATTATTTATTATGAAAATTAGTAAGCAAATTTTTAAGATAATCTGGGATGATTTTTATCTTGAATTGAAGGAAATTTTATTTGCTTTATCTCTCCTATTTTATTTTATTTTGCCTATGTTTATAGGTGGTGAGTATTCGAGTCACCTCAATCATTTTTTTTTACTTATTTTATCAAAGCACCGCCGTAGATGGGGGCAATCTCACCGTCTATCGGTGTGCAGGCATGGATCAACGGTTCTCGATCAATGACTGATCCAGAATGACTTGGCTTTGAAGGAAGGACAGCATGCCACGGGAGCTTGGCTTGGATTGCCTTATTGATTTTAAATTTTCATAGAAGAGGATGCACGAAAGCGAAAGGTGTTTTGCGTTAAGCCGCACAAGTGGAAAGGCGCCGTGGATTCCCGGGCCACCTGTGCCGTATGCTGTGAGTGGATGAGGGTTTACATCCCTTCACCCATCAACACTGAAAATTTATTGCCTTCCATTGCTATGAAAATTGCATATTTGTGGAAGATTTTATATGCTCTCTGGGCTGAAAAAATTGTTGGGGTTCGAACGATCTGAATCCACTCGATCCGATAGCAGTGGAATATCCGAACTTATCCGTCATTGTCAGCCACCATTTAGTAAGAATAATGAACAAAGAGATGCACAGTATTTTTTACGTGGAAACCCCTTTTCAACTAAGAAAAAAATTACGGGACACAAAATTTAATAATAAATCAACTATGTAAAATAATTACATATACCCAGAGACAGAATACAGTAACCACCCTGACTACACAAGCACTATAGACGAAAACAAAGAATAGAGTACGATAATACAAAACCCTCATACTTTGTGTTTCACTCACTACTCTTTCTTTCTACTGTTTCTCTCTTCACTGTGGTGCTCTTTGCTCTCTCATTTTACAAGTGTTGGTGAAACGGTGATCGTGAGAAAAACTTGACACAGGACAATGAGAAAAGGCAGAAGCACTGGAATTTGACGATGATGATCTTCGGGTATAAAACGGATGAAAATCTTCTAGGCTGATATGTTGTTACAGTTACCGAACACGTCGTCGACAAGCGACTAAATAAATAACCCGACACAGTTACCAAATATGCCAACTAAAAATATGCCTAATAACATACATTATAAAAAAAATAAAAATAAAAAATTGTGCATTCTTAACGCCTTTCAAAGCCTATATAATTGAATATATTCAATGCCGTGGTGTTTTTTCCCGAAAAATTGTGCATCCCAAGTTTATTGCTACCTCATTATGCATGGCCGACTCTCGTTTCTCATCAAATTAGCTGTTAAGAAGATCACTACCCAATGCCTTATCACAAACGATGAAAGAGCCTACATGTTTATCTCTCCTGTCAAATCATCCTTAGTTAAGTTAAGACTTCAGCATACGGTAGTTCTACACCCACATGTCCAGAGAAGGTATTATTCAGACTTATATTACTTATTGTGAAAAGACTGAGTGAACACGTTATTTTCATGAAGTATAATACTCACCTTATAAGCAAATATAATCGTTTAGTTCAAAGCTTATTAAAATATGCGAGTCAGAAGTTAGAGATCATTGCTGGGTCAAAGGCATAGCTGCCGTGGCTCATAGCATTCATTCAGAACTTCAATAATATTAATCTTCTTTCATCGTTGTCGACCTCTGATACCAACACGTTTGCTCAGGATATGACTTACAATCCCAATTAAATTAACGGTGACGTGGTAGATGTGATGATTCATTAGGGTTTTTCTAATACATTGCTTGATTGTTTGATAATTATCTGATTATGTACTCTTTTGTTAACTCTTATAAAACATGATTTGACGGCGACAGTCGGATTCGGGGGGCGTCCTTTTTCACCGTGAAGAAGGACCGTCTTTCTCCTCATCTGAACCGTCGGATGTAAAATCCGACGGTCCACACGTTTTGAATTGATAATATAATATGGACCGTTCGATTTTAAATTTAATTATCCAAAACGCGTGGCCATCGAATTTTACATACGACAGCCCAGATTAAGAGAAGGACGGTCCTTCTCCGTCCCCCCAATCCATAAAGAGTCACGCTTAAAATAATACCAGCTATCCCGTAGAAATTGATTGCTCCCGTTAAAATAATTACGAGGCTTTGAAATCAAGCTGCCGTTGATTATTTCATGAAATCTTCAGTTCGCCCTACAAAATCTCTAGCTTATAATATTTTAATCATAATTTGTCGGGTCCATTTAAATATCCATCAATCTTAAGTTAAAATAGAAGTCTCGTTCTTAAAATCTTGCAGTGATTTTGGCCTTGAGATTGCTTGATAGCCGTAGATTAAATACAAACAAAGGGTTAGAGTCCTATTATACTCTTATTGTGAGGATTTTGTAATAATAATTGGGACGAATGTGATTATACAATATATAATACAAAATTTTGATATACTGCTATGATCTAATTTGTCAGACTCAAACTCTAAAATTTATAAATGATACTAAAATTAGGTTAATTAATAAATTATTAAAATTAATTGAATTTAAGTGCCAAATCAAAAAAGGTGCAAGTTTGGGTGGTGACTAACGTGTCGTGTTCTATATATGAGCATATTTTGAATAGAACTGTTATACTTAAAGTGCATATAAACGGGGCTTGTACGTATTTAGTTTAAAATTATAGAATCTGATACGTGCCTACTGCTCGCATGTGCACAGGCCAAAATTTATCTCTACATTAAAATGGCGTCTAGTCGGCGTACGTACGTCAATATTTTATATGTAAGCCTTCTGACAAATTTTAGTTAGTTCCGTTTAAATTTTAAGAGAAGAGAGAGAATGAGAAGAGAAAAAGATAGAAGAAGAATGAAAAAGTCAATCCAGTTTAATTTTAGGTGAATCTAAGTTACTTTTTTATAAACTAAATCTTAAACATATTTCTTTTTTTATTGCTGATTTTTTTTATTGAAATTTGAATATTTTTTATTAAGTAAATATATGTGATTAACGTGTCTTCGGATCCTGATTATTGTACAAATTAATGAGCTATTTGATTCGAATCCCAAGGAGAAGCAGGATCCCCTGATCCTGAATAGAGACATATAGGCTTTGAATATATGAAAATAATTATTATCTAAAATTTAATATTAAACTATTGTTAATAAAATTATCACTGATTATTAGTTCTTGTCCGTTTGAAAGATTTCACATATTTTATGTTTCTATACATTTGAATGATTCTCGCATATTATATGTTGTACATTTTATGTTCTTATAGTTATATGCAATTTCATACAAGTTTTATCTCATTTTTTATAAATTTATTTTTGATTATTTAAATTATTACTATAAGCCGAGAATTATAATTCAATTGTAATGTTGGATGTATTGTTGGTTGCTTTGATTTCAGATTTGATATATCCTTTTTTATCGTTTCAATCAGTTAGGAGATAAGTTATCAAAAATTCTTTTGAATGTGGCTGTTGAATTCTATTTTTAGATATTTATTTATTATTAGACTGTTTAATATTTTTATTATAAGATCACATATTTGGACCTTAATTTTAAAAAATCAAATTTTACTTTTCGTTCCATAAATAATGTTTTAAATTTAGGAAATTTAAATTTATTTTTAACCAGGATAAAATCATATAACAATTGT
>JAOVVI020013791.1:0-11725 GCA_028571085.2 Nepenthes alata | reverse complement strand
TAGCCAGTAACTTCTTTTCCATCATTTTCTTTCACTATCTCAGCTCATAAACCTTTTCCCTTTTTTTTTTTACTTGCTATTATATAATTTTTTTCATTATGACTAATACTTGTTAATTATAAAATTATATTTTACCTTTTGGAATAGGCTCGTAAGGTGAGCGATATGTAATAAAGATATTCGTTAATAATATCGAAATCTTGTTATTATATTTCATTATGATCGATATATGAGAATTGCTAAATTAGATAGATTTATTAACCATTGGTAGTAAATATATGCCACAATCATCTTATTTCACCATAATAAAGGATTTAAGTATCCCCATTATTATTATTATTATTATTATTATTATTATTGAGGCATTCCTGGGCCTGGGTTTCCTTGTGAATTAGGGAGTCTTCACAATTCTCGCGCTACGTCGGGCTCGAACGGGTTTGGTTTCCGCGTCTTTCAATTTGGGCCATACGTACCACAAATTACAAATAAGAGGTTAGAGGATGGCGAAAAGTATTTCCATAGTAAATATTCCGACGCTCAAATTAGAAGTCTTTCCTCGGGAATGGAAAGATGGGAGCGTGAAGATAAATATAATGTGGAATACACGATAGTTCATATGTAGTTGTGGGAAGGTGAATTAGAGGAAGCTTTGGTTCCTTTCGTACACTCCGGAGAGTGGCTCACTAAGATCGCTGGATAAGAATGGTGATGTTAGAGGGAGGAGAGCTGGTTCCTTCTCCTCACATTTTGGTTTAAGGCTTAGCCCGAGATATCTTTGAGGCGCATTGAATGGCTTTTGATGTTTGAATCTCTAGGTTGACTTAACTCTTTTGTTCCCCCCTTTACTCCAGTATAGGAAAGGGTATTTGTAAGCTCCATGGAGTAAATTTTGGGCACGAGAACTTTGTGATATGTGTCCTACCCGGGTGTGCCGGTCACTGATCATTTTTACAGTAGCCAGCGGTGTCAATTGTCGCTTTGTGGCGACGAGGGGACTATCGACGGGCGTGGCTAGCATGGGTCTTGTTGCCTCTCGATGGGATTGGCTGAGCTACTATAGGGCGGCGCATATCGCGATTTGTCAGAGTTGACTTCATATGCCATTGGTTGACATTTTTAGGCTTGGGCTTTCTGCGCTGCCAATCTGCAGCCGCCTTGGGTTGAGGACAAGCGGATTGTGATTGGGCGTGTGTAAAGCAATGTCTAGTGGGCCTCAACGTGGCCTATCCAGCCCAAGTTCTATCTCGTGGTGTTGGGCTTCGTGTGAATACCCTGGGGCCCCCATCATCTGGTTGGGCCTTGCTCCTACTAGCCTGTGTTGGCACTGAACCCATCAATTATTATTGTTATAAAGTTTCATACTAAAATTGGGGGATAAATATGGAGCAAATCGTTTGAACTAAAAATTAGGTTTTTAATTGCTGAAAGATAGCAAAGCATGAGAGTGGGGTAGAGGATTATGACTTTAGACACTTGGCCAGGTTAAGTGATGGGCCCATAACAAAAATGTGTAGGTCTGAACTTGAATATTAGTATCTGAATTGCCAAATTGATTCAAATCATGAAAAGAAAATACTATCAAAATGTGTAGTGATGGGGACGGCAGAAACGAGCTAGTTCAACACAAAGGCCCACAGAGTGAACTCAAAGGGTGACCGATCCATGGGCCTAGGGAGCGGTCAACATTTATGTTGACCCAAACAGCATTCCAACCAACCTAGGTGGCCCAATCAACGTCGCCTAATTAGGATGGCCTACAATCCTCTTCCTGTGCAATGAGATTACTTACCTTGGCCAACTTGGCATCTCAAATATTGCCTTTAATTGCAATCTCTCCCGGAATGGTAACTTTGACTCAACAGATAACCCTTAACGGTAACTCCAACTCGGTGGATCTCTCCTGGTGACAACTCTCATATCTACTACATCCAGCATCTCCTCGAAGAAGAAATAGATCCTTTTGACTGATCATGGTTGCCCTAATCGGCATTTACGATTTTCGTGCCAAGCTACCAAATCTACACAGATAGATGGCTGCCAATTTTGGCGCCCAAGTGTGGTTGAGTTGGCCCAAATGCTATAAATACCCTTGGAGACACACTCCAAAGGGCACGCTCATGCACACATATGCATACGCTCATACTCAGCCTTGCACAAAACAGCCCACAAAAGACAACTCTCTTCCTGCAAAGCCTCTCAATAATTCCTCTACAATTATTGTCCCCTTAAATATAAAAAATGTTTCCTGCCAAGTGTAGCCCCAAGTTAAAGCTGCTCCACGTCGAGCGCTACCTCCAAGCCAGACTTAAACCCCATACCCTAACATCATCATGCATAATTCTCATTCCTACATCTTTATATCTCTTTTAAGAATATTACTGACTTGAGTGTTAGAGGATAAATCAGAAAATAAATTATACTAATCCTCTGACCTCTTATTCGTTCATTGTATTGCACTGAATTTAAGTTATCAGAGATGAAGATTGGACCTGCTTGAGGAAGACTAGAAGGATTCTCAATCAGTACAATAATTTAAATCCAGAACGTATCAATGGCGCCATCTATGAGAAGGCAAACCAAAAGCCCAACCACCTTCCACTCCAAAGAAATTATGGTCAATACCAGAGTCCATACCGATACTCCGGCCAAAGACATTGTCCCCATGGTTCTGACCCATTCTCAGGTAGCCATGCAAAGGAACAACTGGCACTTTTCACGCAGGCGCTTGCTGACTGGGTGGATAAAATATCTCAAATCCTCCAGGCCCTTTGCATGTGCCAACATAGGCTAGGGGCTTCTTTCTCCACCACCTATATTTCAGCATCAAAGAGAGAAAGCCAGGGAAAGAAGCATTCGGCTAGGAAGGTACGATGCTCATACGACCTCAGAGAACGAGTAGCTTTGAGCGACAGGGCTCGATCGCATTTAGAGGGCCGACTTGGTTGCTGGACACCAGACGAGAGCTCGGAGCTGTAAAACCCTAATTATTCATGCGACGAGCTAAGGCCTCCGACCCGAGTGGGAGCCTCATGCAACATCCATTCAATCAACGGCAACAGCCGACTGACCTCGCACTGCTCACCGAACCATTCAGGGTTAAGGACCTACCTAAACGCAAAGAGGGTTGCAACTCCCCTCGAGTGGAGGATCGAGTGAAAAAAATATGGTAGCATGTATTCAAGAGATATGCTAGTGGACGCTCTGTGGACTTGGGGTAATCACCATTCACGATTGAGATCCGGATGCAACCGCTCCCCTAGAAGTTCAAGATGTCGGCTCTGGGACCCTATGATGGAAGCATTGATCCGATGGACTACCTAAACCACTTCGGCACCTTACTGAGCTTTCAGGGCCTAAGCGAGACTGCTATGTGCCTGTCATTTCCACTAATTCTTAAGAGGGATACCCAAATTTGGTTTTACCACCTGCAGTCAAATTTAATTCGGACTTTCCACGAGCTCATAATAGCTTCTTGACTCAATTCACTTCCAGCCGGAGGGAAGAAAAGCAACCTTGGAACCCCGCTCGTATCAAGCAGGAACCTAAAGAAAGTCTGAGGAGATTCCTGACCTAGTTCAACGTGCAAATTCTCTAGATAGCCCAGCTCACTAACGAGGTGAAACTGAGCACCTTCATATCGACTCTGGAATCTGACGAGTTTTTTAAATATCTGACCCATAAGAACCCCAAACTTTTCATGAAATTGAAACCATATCATGCGCTTACATGGCGGCCGAAGAGGCCAATGATGTTAAGTGTCCAGAGTCCAAGGATGACCTCCACTAGGGACCACCGAGTGGAAGAAAGAGAAATAGAAACTGCTTTAACTCCCGAGATCGAAGGAAGCAACCCAAGGTGGGGCTGAGAGTTTGAAGGGAGTTCGGGCCCCTAAACGTGAGTCCTCTAAATGATTAGAAAAACCAACATCTTCACGTCAATCTTGGAAGAAAAATTCTTGAAGTGGGTGAAGCCGATCAAGAACCCGGAGGGAGAAGATCAAATGAAATACTGTCACTATCATCGATCTCTGGGTCACAGTACAGAGACCTACAGAATTTTGTAGAAAGAGATTGAGGAGCTCATTGGAAAGTGGCTCTTCACCAAGTTCCTGCGAAACCTAGAGTAGGCGCTCGGTGGAGCAGGCAAAGAAAGGATGGAACAATAGTAGTAGAAAAATCTAGTCGCAGTTGGAGTAGTCAACATGGTGGCAGCCAGGCCTTCCAAGGATCACCCCTCAAACCACTTTAGGATTGCCTTCCAAGTAAAATCTCAAAACCTTCAAAAAACCATATAGTGCAATAATATTCAAAGTGAAAAAATTAAAAGGCCACATGCATGTATACCAAACAAGAAATATAGTTAAAATTAAAGAATTCGTAAATAAACGAAAGAATAGGCTTAAAATATTTACATTAACTTTCTAAACTAGCTTATCTAACTCATAAAAGTTCTAAAAATTTTTCCCTTCTCTTTCTATCTCCATTTCTCTCTCATCTCCTTTTCTTCTCAAAATAACAAATAGTACGTGCAAGTATACTTCTATAGCCAAATCAGCGTACGAGCACCCAACAACACATATCAAGTGCCATTCACAACCCTTAGGCACACACAAGCGTTGTATCAGGCATAACTCAAGCATCACCATTCTATTAAAATTGCACATGAGCTCTGCGTAGACAAATGTTAGGTATCATCCAATCTGCCCAAAATATGTTGAAGCATCGCAAAGGTGCACATCAGGTGTGCAACTTCTACCTCGAACAAGTACGAAAATGAGTTAGGTGTCCTTTATGCGTTGGCCAGGTTCCCAAAATCAAAATGCTCCTCAATTTTTATTATACAAGTATTTTTGAATTAACTCAAATTTATATTAATGATATATAAATCATGTATAAAATATAGAGCGCTACAAATAGATGAATGGTAGTCCTATCATTTTGGCCTAAACGAGTCCTAATTACCAGTGTCAATAAGGTAGTCATCAGTCGACATGTTGGGTTAGGATCCAATTTGTCAGATATAGATGAATGGTAGTCCTAAAATTTTGGCCTAAACGAGTCCTAATTACCAGTGTCAATAAGGTAGTCATCAGTCGACATGTTAGGTTAGGATCCAATTTGTCTGATCAGTTCAAAACTTAAGAAGATCATATTCTCCAAATATGCAAACTATCATATATTTAGCCCCAATTTGATAAAAGATGAATAGTTAGAGATCTGCCTAAAGGAAGAATAGTAATCTTATACATTTAAAATTTTTATTTTTTCCTTTTTTAACTCTCACTAGTGATCAAAAGTTAGAGTCACTTTCCCCTTTGTTCTATTTCTATAGTAAATCTTCATCCAAATCCAAAATAAATCATCAAAAAATAGTTATAGACAGACAAGTTCTTCAATTGTTGCAAGGCGGTTGTGCACCATCAGGCAAAGTTTATACATTTATTCCACTATATATTACATTTTAATCTTGACAACAATAAAAAGTATCATTAACGAAACTGATTCAATACTCAAACACTACTTATATCAAATTTTTCTAGTACTTACTTTGATTAATGATTTTTATCTATAAGCATAATTTGATACAATAGCGAGATTCTTTTACTATGATTGTTTTAAAGTAGAAAAAAATATTTTAAGGTAATATTGAACAAGAGAATAAAGAAGAAGAAACATTACTAAAGTAGGTATTTGCCCTTTGCGTTACACCAGCATCACTGATATTGCCACCCATGCCATCATCGTAGCCAATTGCCCTCGTCATCGTCGTTACAATTAGTCCTTTTCTCCTTTCTCTGCTCTCGCTCTATCTCTCTCGTCTTCGTTTTCTTTGTCACTCTTCATTATCACAACCATGAACCATTGCTAAGCTACCATGCATATCCAATTTGCCATCATAGTGATATTTGAAGACATCATGCCGTTGATTTAACTATCGAAAAAACCTCATAAAGCCAATGTTCAGTGTCTGTCTTTACGTTGTCTTCATCTCTTGAGCATTTCATGAGGCCAATTTAGTACCGAGAGATCGAGCAAACTATCTATATAAGCATAGTGGGGTGGTGGGTCACTACAATGGTGACGATTTCATGGTGGTTGTCCATCGCTAGCTTTAGAGTTTTTGATTTTTATTTTGTTATTTTTGAATTTTATTTCTCTGATATCTCTCCATCGTTACTATTCCTTTCATCCTTTCCTTTCATTTTCCTCCCTTATATATTTTCTCCTTTTTTCTCCAAAGTATACCCAAGTCACATTAAATGCAATATCTGAATTTTATTATTTTATATTTTATTATGACTAATACATGTCAATTATCAAATCATATTTTATTATGTGAAACAGACACATTAATCATATTTTATTATTTGAAATAAACCATATTTGGGACCCATGTGTAACAAAGATATTTATCAATAGTATTATAATCGTATTAGTTGAATATTTTATTATGACTAATATATGTAAATCACCAAAACAGATAGACTCACTAGTTGAGTTATATGTAGTAAAAATACCTATCAATGATCTTATTTTACCATAAAAGATTTATATATCCCTTTATATACCTACATACATATGTATGTGTGTCTGAGTGTGTGTATATGTATATGTATATAATTTTCATGCTAAATTGAACGATAGATGTGGAGCAAATTGTTTAAATTAAAAATGGAAAATTAGGTCATTTAAACCGGTCGAAGGACTCCTCTGCGGGCTGGATAACGAGCAAGTATTCGTCCAAGGAACCATCTAATTAGAAGTCACCCTAAAACATACCCCAAGATGGCATCCCTTATACTAACGTTCCTAGTGGTTGACCTGCCATATATTTATAATGCCATCCTAGGCCAGCCCTACTTAACCGCGTTCGGGGCCGTAACATCAATCATACACTGAAAGATGAAGTTTTCTCCAGCCTGCAACATTGGAGAAGTTTAGTGTCACCAAGCAACAGGTCGGACATGCTACCTGTCCAAGGTCACCTAAGCCACTCCGGACTAATCGATAGATGACGTTGACCACATAGATGAAATGAATCTAAAGCAGGCCCAAGCTGGCGAGACAACGGACCACATTCACCTGGACCCCAATAATCCAGAGAGGTGCGTGCAGATAGAGGGCTCACTTGTGGAAACCTTGCGCAACCAGCTAATTACTTTCCTCCGGCGAAACTTTGATGTCTTCACATAGATTAAAATGAGATGTTAGGGATTCCGACCGAGATAATGGTCCACAAGTTGGATTTCGATTCAGATCACAGACCCGTTAGGTAGAAACAAAGGAACCACTCCATTAAAAAACTCATTGCCATCTGAGAGCAAGTGAAGAAATTGCTTGACCTCGACTTCATCCATAAAGTCTAATATCGGGATTGGCTTTCAAATGTGGTCCTTATCAAGAAAAAGTAATGAAAAGTGGTGGATATACATCAGCTTTACCGATGTAAATAAGGTGTGTCCGAAGGACAACTTCTCGCTACCCAAAATTGACCTACTGGTGGACACTACCTCCGGGCAAGAACCGCTCAATTTTACGAATGCATACTCAAGTTGTAACAATATCTAAATGAGTCCCGAGGATAAGGAACATACTTCCTTTATGACAGATCAGGAGACAAACTGCTACAAAGTTATACCCTTCGGATTAAAGAATGCAAGTGCCACATACGAGCAACTCATGAATAAAATGTTCGAGGCACGGATTGGTCAAAATTTGGAGGTGTACATAGACGACATAATCATCAATAGCAAAGCCATTGATGACCATATCCGTGACCTCAGTGAGGACCTCGGGGTGTTTTGGGCACAACGGGTGAAGTTGAACTTGGCCAAATGCATTTTTAGTGTGTCCTTTAAAAAATTTATGGATCGTCTCCCGATGAGGGATTAAGACAAACCCTGAAAAAAATAAAGGTAATCATGGATATGAGCCCACTGTGGACTGTGAAAGACGTTTAGAGGATAACCGGGAGACTTGCAGTGCTCTCCCGCTACCTGACAAAATCCGGGGACAAATACCTCCCCTTCTTCACAGCCTTCACAGGAACAAAGGTGAACGACTTTCAATGGATGACTGACTGCCAAGCCGCCCTATAGGAGCTAAAGGAGTACCTTGCCAGCCCCTCTCTCATGATATCGCCAAAAGAAGGCGAGATGCTGTACCTTTACTTTGTACTTTCAGAGGTGATGTTAAGCTCATTTTTTATCCGACAACAATCTAATTTGTATCGGACAATCTACTACGTCAGCAAGACGTTGATAGGTGCTGAAACCTGCTATACACGAGCCAAAAAATAGCACTTGAGCTCGCCTACTCAGCCAAGAAACTACGGCCCTACTTCTAAGCACACAAAATAGTTATCCTGACCGACCAACCATTGAAGGGAATCCTGTAGAAACCCGACATATCAAAATGGTTAGTTAAATGGGTCATCAAATTGGGCGAGTTCAACGTAGAATTCAAGCCAAAGCCAGTCATAAACGGATAAGCCATCGCAGACTTCATCGTCAAGACCATGACCCCGATTCCTGACATTGAGGGTCTCAACAAAACTAACCGCTGGGCAAAGGCACCAAGTTGGACCCTGCACAGAGACGAGTCCTCGACGCACATCGACAGTGGTGCCGGATTGATCCTAAGGACCCTTGACGGGTTGGAGTTAAGGTACTCATTGAAACTCAAATTTCTAATCACCAACAACGTTATTGAATACGAAGCCCTACTTGTCGAGTTGCAACTAGCAAAAGAATGCTCCACAAGACACGTGATCATCTATAGTGATTCAGAGCTGATCGTCAACGAAGTCCAGGAAAACGTTGAGGTGTTGAGCCCTTTTCTCACGAAATACCTCACTAGAGTAAGGCGTATGGTCGAGAAGTTTGATTAGGTCGAGATTGTGCACAACCCATGGGCAGATAACTGGAAGGCTGATTAGTTGGAGAGGGTCGTCGTGGATAAAAGCCCAAAACACTACTTGAGAGACATGCGAAAGGTCCTGACCTCTCCAAGTATAGAAGAATCCAAGTAAGAAGTGCTACAATACTCCGACAACAAAAGTTGGATGTCACCCTACTGGAAATATATCACGGACCATATCCTACCAGAGAATCTAGACAATGCTAAATGCGTAAAGAAGACAGTCGGCTGGTATACCATCGTGGATGGGAGGATGTACCACCGAGGGTACTTCACCGCGTACTTGCAATGTCTCATACCAAAGGAAGCCGACTACACGTTAAGCGAGGTACATCTCGGTATCTATAGGTCACATGTCGGAGGTAAGAACCTTACCTTTAAGATAATGTGCTAAGACTATTATTAGCTAGCCATGATTCGAAACCACCCCATTGGCATAGTGGGCATCGATTACTTCACAAAATGGATTGAAACCACCTCTTTGGCTCGCATCACCAAGCAAAATGCCATAATGTTCATTCAGCAGAACATCATTTACAGATTCAAAATTTTCCAGATCATGGTGACCGACAACGAAAATCAATTCACCGATAAGTGCTTCACCAGATATTACACAAATTTGGGCATCCAATTGGTCCATACCTCAGTCACCTATCCACAAGCAAATGGGTCAGTAGATGTTACTAATCAAACCCTATTACACGAGCTGAGGGCTAAATTAGAAGATATTGGGGGTTCTTGGGCAGACGAGCTACCTTCCATGTTATAGTCATACCAGACAACATTGAAGGAGTCGACGGATGAGACACCCTTTAATGTGTGTTACGGAATTGAGGCCATCATCTCAGTCAAGATTGGACTGCCCAATCTCTGGGTCCAAGGTTTTGATCCACTCAACAACTCCCAACAACCTAGAGAGCATCTTAACCTACTCAAAGAAACAGAGATGTGGCCAAGATGCGCGCAAATGAGTATCAATAATAAATTGTCCAGTACTACAATAAAAGGGTGAAAGCTAGCCAATTTAAGGTAGGGGATCTGGTCCTACGAAGTATAGAGGTCATGGGCAAGAATGATAACGAAAAGATGCTCTCCTTGAATTAGAAAGGCCCATTCTTCTTCTCGGCCATCCCGCAAAACGGTACATATAAGCTTTGCGCCTAGAACGACAAACTTGTCCCAAGGACATGAAACGTCATTCCCCTCAATAAATATGACCAATAATCTCAAATTGAACCCAAGTAGGTCTAGCATACAATACTGACCGTGCTTGTAAACGTATCTCACATTAATGAAATAATTTGTTTACTTGTACACTAATTGTTAATTGTTACTAATTGTTTGCTCGTCCATATGAATGCTTATGTGATATTGTATAAGTTCAAGTGACCTAAATTGTCCCTAAGTTGGGCAAATTCTATTCACCCGTTACTTAACCTCTATCCCACACCAAGCGGCCCACACACAGTTGAATTTGAACCTCGGTTTCACACTGAGCGGCCCACATATGATTAAATTTAAATCTCAATCCGGGACCGAGCTGCCCATATGCAGTTAAATTTGAACATCAATCCCACGGCGAGCGGACTACACACGGTCAAATTAGAAAAAAACAATAGTACATTAAAAATAAAACCACAAAGAAATAAAAAAAACTATAATTATGATTGAAAAATTTTTCTCTGATTTGTTATAAAATTAGACTATACAAACGTGCCAGTGCTATATATATACACACACAAAAAGAAAAGAAAAAGCGTTCACCGAAGGACGTGACAAGGCTCCTCCCTATTAGAAAAGTTGAACAGAACAAACCGGTGTCAGGCACCCTTATACCTCAGGTCAAAGAAGCTGATAAGAAAGGCATGGTCAACGAGGTAAGCAATCCGCCAACACAGGTAAATGTCATCCAAAAATCTAGCGTTCAGAGCTTGGCCCACCTCCTTCGAGCTAAACTGAGTTGTCAGCTCTGCTCCCAACCTAGCGTTCTTGCTTTGGAGGTCTGTCAGATGCTGCTCAGCCACCTACAAAGCATCCTGGGATATTTGGAACTCCTCCCTGACCTCAAACAGCTGAAACTCAATGCTGGTGGCCTGATCCCAGAACTGCTGAGTCTCAGAGGTGGTAGCATCCATCCGGCCCTGCATCTCCTCAACCACACTTGGGTTGATCCACGCTTGGATCAGGTGGTGGACCCCCCTTTCAGCCGATGAAAATTGGATGACTGTTGCTGCAAGCATGCTATCAAAATGTGCACAATCTTATCATCCTATAAATAGAGAAAGAAAAGAAAATTAAGCCTGGTTGTTCCCAATAAAGTGAAGGGTTATTTGAAGCTCACTTGAATGTAAGGTAGTTCAACAGCCGTAGCGCTTAGGGGCACCCTAGACGAAGAAGCCGAAGTGGATGCTTGCTCTGGCTGGTGCCGGTCTGTTGGGGGAGCCACCGGACCCCTTATGCTATCAGATGGGGGAGCCTCCAGACGAGACGCCTCCTTTTTTGCCGATGCATCAACGTCACCCCTCTACTAGGCCTCCACCAAGTGGACCACACGAGGACCTTTCTGATTGACTTGTAAGAAGGGTCAGGCACCATCTACTCTAGCAAAGTGGAAACAACTGCAGGGACCTCCTGTTGGACCGCCTATTTGGCCTCCTACTGAGCCTAAGCCAGCACGCAAATTGGCCCAGTTAGCCCCCAACCTCAAGCTCACCTAATGTCACGAACCCAAACCAAGCAGGTCAATTTAAATAATTAATTATAATTTCTAAACTCTAAAATCTCAAATAATTTTAATCAAACAAATA
>JAOVVI020013789.1:0-11725 GCA_028571085.2 Nepenthes alata | reverse complement strand
GAATTACTAAAAATTAAATTTAAAAAAAATATATTAATTTAAATATTTTTAAACACAACATATAAGATGTACATGTCACATTATTAATCTTTGTGTTAATAATATTTTACAATTTATTTTTCTTATGTGAAGAAAATAAAAAATATTATTTTATTTATTAGAACTTTTTTTTTCAAAAGTAACAATTCAAGACGTTGTACAGACAAAAACGTTGAGTTATAAAAAGATAAAAATTGACTATCCAATAAGATAAAACACAGCGCGCCAAATGTTAAAAATCGGGTATCCTATTGAATATATTTTAACCATCTTTTATAATAAAAATATCTCGATGGTTGAATAGATTATAAATATTAATTAAAAGACGGTGAAAATGGTTAAAGTTTTTTTAAAATATTTTATTTTGCAACTAATAAACTTACAATTATTCATTGTACAACTCAAAATCTACTATTGAATCAGTTATTGTCATTTTCCAAGATGATTCACCTTTTTTAGGAAGCTTATGATTTTCACCGTATAACATTAATAATAAAAATAAATATATTATATAAAATTTAAATAAATATTAAAATTATTAAAAAATAATAATATTAATTAATATTATATTTAACTATATTTTTTAAAAAAATATTTCTAAATTGTTAGAAAAATCGTTCAATGTTCATTTGCCTTGCCATAATTATGAACCATTGTGTGAATTTATATAGGATAAACTTATATCTAAAAGAATTTAATGAAATGTCAACAACCACACATTTCCTATACAAACATCAATAGCACATGTCCTTTTGATCCACCAACAAATATGATCTTATCAAAATCAATTTTTGGTGTCAAGGGACTATTAATTGACGAAAAAAGAGTAAGATAACATCCAGGATTATAAAAATATACGATCTTTTCAAGAAGTTGTTAAATATAAAAAATTACACCAAAATTCTAAATACTTTTAGTTATAGTAAAGATGATGACTCTAAATGTTGCTATAATGAAAACTTACGTGTGGCATAAAAATAATCAAATTATTATTAAATATATATTTTTTTTTATTTTTAAAATTATAACATTAAAAATATTCAACAAAATAAATAAAATATAATATTTTTAAAATAATATTTTATATAATTTTATTATTTATTAAAACATAGATAATGCCATATCGATTATAGGCACACTAGAGGACAGCACGGACCACGTGCCATGCTGGGGCCACGCTATATTGTGCCTAAAAATGTAAGTCCTGTACCGTTGCAACATGCCATATTTACATGTAGACAACCCAAATAAATAGGCCATATCTGCTGTACAATGTCAATTTAACCCATCTTTTCTGTGCTTTGAAGTTCTATTTTACAAATCATAATCAACAATGATAATGTTCAAATGATAAATTCAGGTATGCCACTTATATGATTTCTGCATTAGTATGTAAAAGACAGATAATCCATCACATAATGGTGCAAAAAGGACATATTTATTTTCCACACTTCAAAAAGGTAGTTTTGCAAGAGTGGGTGATTGCTTACCATTCTGTTTTTGAGACACACGCCATCTTTCAATCGACAATCAACGTGTTCTCATCGTTGACGAGAAAAGCGAGAAATGAGAGAAACTTGGTTCCACGCTCCCGAGCACAAGAACGTATTTTCTGCACTTTAAGTTTTGTTTTACAGGTGATAAAAAATGACAATTAAAATTGGATTCAGGTTCATCCAACCATCCTGAAACTCGTTATCTCCTCAAGTTGTCACAAATGATCATCATTAACACCATCATAAAAGCACAACATGAAAAGGGTCTGCTAATAGTAAAAATACTGCAATTTTCAGCACTACATCAGCCTTTTGAATCATGGATTTCCCATGTTAATCAGAACGAGCTGAATGCTTTCCAAAGAAATCAAATAGACTAATGCTCCAAATGAAACATGTACTCCGTCAGATGCTGTAATTTTCCGGGATCGAGTTTCTGTTCTGCCATGACAGGCTGTTTCTTCACAGTTAGCATCCGCGAAGCTTCATCCAAAGTCCACCCCTCTAGCAAAGCATCTGCAAATGGACAGAATAAGCCCCAAGTCAGCAACCAAATTGACAGCCAGAGGAAGACTTGTCCATTCTTGTTCAAGGACTTGGAAGCAGTTTCTGCAAAACAAGTACTCATTGATGGACTATGTTTTCAAATAACTAAAGCCTTTGTACAAACTTACCAAAAATAAAAATAAAAATAAAGCCTTTGTACAAAAGTTACATTGGAAGTTGAATTAATTTCCTTTGATTTCTATGATTAAGTTCCATTCATAACAAGACAATTTTCAGTCTTTCACCGAAACAACAACTGCAGCAACAGTAGCAAAGTCTTAAATCCCACTAAGTGGGATCGGTTATATAAATCTTTGTTTGTTATTTCATTCGATTTAGTGCAATATCCTCCCAGATTTTTAAGTAATTTAATTTGCTTTTTTTATCACATTGCTCTAAGTTTTTCTATCCTTTCTTTCCACCAACCACTAAAACCTCACCAGGTGCTTCATTTGGCTTACAATTTAAAGCTTTCTTCACCAAACAACTCCATTATCAGAGAAGGCTTACGGGGTCATGCAATCAGACTTTGCAAACATGTAAATGCTAATGAAGGCAGCATGTCTATAATTATAATCACTTTTTTATCACCACAATGCAATTGCAAACACCCAGACCATCCAGTCCTTCAATCATGGTTTTTAGGGCAAATCAGTAACTATGAACTTGATACTATGAAACCTGAGAGACCTCAGCACTAAAATTTAGTTGAGAGTTGCGAGACAACTATAAGATTTCTAATCATGCTAAGGGTCAAAAAGGGTAAAGCAAATTAAAATGAGATCCACATTGAAACATTTGCATTCATCATTTTAATATAATAAATTGTGTTTTAGTAACATAATAGTACATCATTTACATAATACTCTGCTTTCAAGATGAAATATGATAGTGTATATCTTTTCTTTTTGTTTTTTTTTTTTTTGGGGGGGGGGGGGGGTGGTTGTAATTAAGAAGTGCATAATGCTTCCATCACCTTAAGTATAGAAAAAAATGTGTGCGCCTACAGCAAACTATATTGTGTTCACAAGACAATCAACTTTGTTACCACTGAAGTTCGTCTACTCTCTCCTTCCAAATGAATCCATAACAAAGGAACCTCAACTAATCAGACTCAGTAAAGCAGATGAAACAGGCTGCCAAGATTCAATCAGGGAAAACTAAAAAAATAATTTATACAAATGTAACAGAAAGTAAGAAAACATAAGTTAATTCTTCCCAAACATCAATTAACACACCCTCTTTATTTAATAATTTGATGGGTTCAATAATAAAACAGCTAGTTCGAACCCGGAGGGGTCATGGATGGTTCGATGCCACCCTCAACTCGAAAAGATCCAAGAACGAGATGCCAAAGTACTGAGGTACCGAAATGACCGAGGAACAGAGATGTCCAATGTACCAAGGTCCCAAGATGACCAAAATGCCAACATGGCCCCAAAGTAGGACTATTGACCGAGCTCATGGGATCCCACCAGAAGACATGACACATCAACATCAGGAAAAGATTTGCAAATTAAACTCAAACACCTAATCAGCAATTGACCCACAGTGATAACAGTCACAAAAAAGGGCAATTATTGTATGGTAATCAAGACAACGTTTTACTAGAAAATGGGTAAAAATCAGAGTTATTACGTCAACCCTGGACACATGCTGATACCCATGTATTAGCACTTCCAATGAAAGCCAAACATCTCTATAAATACAACTCCCTTTCACACATGGATGGGCGCATTGGGAATGGCTGAAAAAAGCATTCTGTGAGCAAACTGACACAAAAAACTATCAATCTCCATCTTCAAAAAATACAGTGTCGACTTTCATGGTTTCTACTGAGAGATTATTAGGGATGTTTTGCTGGCAAATTGGCGAGAATTGTGGAGCTGTTACATCAGCCTAAATCCATGCTGATGTGGTTGTATTGGCACTGTCAATGAAAGTCAAGTATCTCTACAAAAACAATACCCTTTCACATAAAAGACACGTCTAGAATGGCTAAAAAAGGCACTCCAAGAGCACTCTTATAATGAGAACTCTCCATCTTTATCTTCAATGAATACACAAAGTCGGCCTTTATGGTTTCAACTGAAAGATCATTAAGGACGTTGCACTAGCAAATTTGAGACGTCAGCTCCGAATCCCACGGTAATACGTTTGTGTTGGTGCTCCCAAGGAAGGCCAAACATCATTAGAAGTACAAGCCCTTTCAAACAGAGACAGGCATGTCTAGAATAGCTAAAAAAGCATAGTTTATCTTCATCTTCATCTTCAAAGAATGCACATAGTTGACATTTATTGTTTCTACTGTTATCCCTCTCGGCAAGAAGTTCCTATAGCCACTCTCGTATGTCCTTCAAGGACTCTCAAGGGCATGAAACTTGTCCTCCATGAGACCTACCACGTCTCCCCACTTAGGAATCCAACATTCTTTTATCAATCATCTCTTTCATGGAAGAAATACTTAACTTCTTATTTTAGACCTTCTAGTTTGTTTATTATGTTATTAACTTAAACGTTAGAGGATACACGAGGAGATAGACCGACCCTACAACCTCTCTGTGTTTGTAGTATGCAAGACTAATGATTCTTTGATCAGAAGCTTGCTGGATAGACCAAATCCATTGTATAGGTATGCTTCAGATCTAAAATCGATGCTTCACTGAACGAGGATAGGAGTCCAATGCACGAGCTCCCAGATTGTCAAATCTACAAAGATGTCAAATGTACAACCCTACCACTATATAGTGGAAGGGTTTTAGACTTTGAGTGGTTTAAATATATGAGACACCCCCCAAGTTATAATGAAATTCTTACCATCGTGTCAAGACTTATATAGTCACCCTCTACCCAGCACTAGATACTGCAATTTTCAAAAGATTAATACCTATTCCACATCAACCACAATAACATACATACTGCCCAATGCCACTTCATGAGACATGTCAAGGTCTTTTGAATAATACGTTCAGGTGTGTGCAAAACAATGACATTTTCCTTTCTTTCTTTGGGGTGAGGGTAGTGAGATCACATTCCACTACACGGGAGTGGACTGAACAAAAAATATGACCTGCCCTCAAGAACCATATAAAGAGACTTCAACCAGAGGCCAATGGAGAGGACACTCAAGCCTTTGACAAACCAAGTTAATCTATGCAAGTTAAAGCACATTCTTTTTATCAAAACTTTGGCAAATGAGAGACACTCAAGCCTTTAACCAGGTTAATCTAAGAGAGTTAAAACACACTTTTTTTTCAGAAATGACCTTTCAATGCTATAAGTACTCTAAAGTCCTACTAATGTGTATCAAGTTAAGCAATAAGGACAGGAAACAACAGAATAAGATAAAACACCGATAATCCCCATCCATTAATAGTTCATCAAATTATCACACATCCCAAATCCATACTTCCCATTAGAGAGACCATACCATCAAATGCTCATGAAAAAAGCATGTTAAAAATTATGAAACCATGTTCCTTTCTTAATCAACATCAGCAATTTCCAATGTCAACAGCCAAAATAATAAATGCAACAGAAATAAGCAGGTCTACTTACCCACAACAAAAGGAGGTTAAGCAGGTTCAGATTACGCCAAGCAGGCATGACTGGACACTTCTTAATAAAAGGATTGTCACAACATGAACATGCTTATCCCCTACATTACACAATCTAATCCATCTAACATCTAAACTAAAACAGTTGGCAAATTTTATTTGTATATTCACAATGGTTTCACACACAATACTCTCGCCAACCACTTAGAATCATCTTTTGAAATTTCGGCATGTCATGAGCAAACATAAGGGTCATGGGGGTCATATCATAATGGATGCGACGAACATCGCGTCCCATATTTAAATCCATGCTTAGAACATCGAGCTCACCTTACCATCGTCAATGTTCTTGACTGGACAATGAATCAGCCATAGATTCTAAACACTAGGGTGTGCCAACCTCACAATTACAAAATAGAACAGGACATGCACACCCATAGATACTGAGCTAATATTCATTACCAATTAGCGCTATTTACCATCTCAAAAGCAATTCCGGTAAGCTGCATCACAAACCAAAACAGTATTGAAAGGACTATTCTCAATCTGTTATAGTGATCATATAGTTCCTTCAAGTAAAACAAGGTATGGGGAACTCACATTTCGTAGCCTCATCCTCGTTCATTCCCCAAAAGAGTGCTGCATCCTGAACACTTATTGTTGAATAAGCAGCAGCCGCTAGTTGAAACATCTTTCTGGTGTAAATGTCTGCAAACAAAGCACTGAATCATGAAAACAATTTTTATGTTCTGTGGTTTAAACAATAAATGCTGATACCTGCAAATCCAACAGACACAACTCTGGCCATATTACAAGGCATAAAAGCTTACATCTGGCAAACAAGGCTTCTAATGACCAAGGGGAATTAGCTTTTTTATAGATAAAAAAATCAGCTAAGTAGCAATTTGTATGGTTATTTAATGAGAGATAAAGCTTGAACCAGAATCTCCAAAGCTATCACTTGCTGACCCATTGGATTCTATCCCAAGTCTCCACATCCACAGGATCATATACCACATAGAGATCCATGTACACAAATACCCTTCATAATACTCCATATACTACTTTGATAAATGATACACAACTCTGCAAACAGCAACATTTATTTCAAAAATTTGATGTAGAAACACACGTAACAGAAGATTCAGGTTTAACTTTCAACCATCTGACCAGCAAAAGGCAACAGCAGACTAGGACTAGCAATTTGAGATCATAAAGAAGATTGAGATTAGGATATCCAAACTGCAGATGAAACAAAATGTTCATATAGAAGTATAGGGTGGCTAAGGGCACACAACCTCTATATTAAGAAATCTAGCAACAGTAAGATATATACACCTTATAGTGAGAGTGGTCTTTTTCTAAGTCTCTTTTAGTTCATTCTGCTTTAAATAGTCTTTATGGGTATGAAACCATGAAAGAAGAACTCAGTGCACTTTGTCACAATGACACATGGGATCTTTTCAAAGAGACCAAGAGATGAATGTTGTTGGTTTGAAGTGAGTGTTCAAAACCAAGCTAAAGGTAGATGGGTTGGTTGAATGGTTTAAGACACAAGACTAGTTGCAAAAGGTTACAACCAACTAGAAGGTATTGATTTCGATGAAACTTTTAGTTCGGTCACTAAGCCTACTATTATTTACCTTATTCTTGCATTGGCTGTTATGAACAAGTGGTCCATAAGATAGCTGGATGTCAAAAATTCGCCTGGTGCATTGCGTTGCTCCTATAAAAAATTAGAAACGTAATGGAGAAAGGGCATCCTAGTACCAGCTTAGTTGCTGCACCACTTAAATGAGCAACATGAAAATTATGAATGGCCAGATCAATCACCACGAATATGACTCCAACTATCAATTAAAAAGACAAATTGGAAAATGCAAAACACAGATTAGGAAACAGAATTCGTGTAGTTCCTTCTTCACTCTCACAAGCTACGTAAGCAGAAATAAGGCTACATATCTCTCTTCTGAATGCAAACGATAGAAACAATGAGAGAAAGCCAAGCAATTGTCTCTTCTATTCTTTTATTCTCCAACATTTCTCATGGAAATAATTCCATTATAATTTTTGAAGACCTCTCAAATTTTGCCAGAACGAAATTAGAGAGAAACTAGTCCAATGGATTCATTTTGGAAACAAAATCTTCATTCCTTTTAGGGTCTTTCCCCTGCTCTTTTCACAAATTTTAAGATCACACTTTATTCAGCTTTACACATTAGGTGGAGTGGAAACAAACAAACCCGAATGGATCGCAACAAAGTATTCGCACATGAGCATATAACCAAAAAATTTATCAGTGAGGACAAAAGAGAAACGAAAAACATCAACAAAAACATTAAAATTACAGTGAACAAAAACTAACCTGAAAAGGCAGCAACAAGGCATTGAGTTTCTGGACTCCAGTTGAATCCCCGAATCTCTTCATGAACTCCCCCATAGTCCCGCAGCCATAGCTTCTGACCAATCTTCCAAGCCGCTCCTACTTCTGGCTGCACCTCCTTTATAGCAGGCGGTATAGATTTCCACAGAAACCTAGCACTGTTACTGAAACAGCGAACACTAAACCCTATGATATTCCGAAAATGGCATTATCTATGCCAAACCCTATGATTATATACAAATGGAAGTAGCACAAATTGAAATTAAGAGCATCATACATGTCATCGGCGTAAATATGCCCAAGTAGATGAATTGCGTACGGCCACTCGTTCTGGAAAGCAGTGCCTTCCGCCGCAACCTAAACAGAGAGTGTGGGAGAGAGAGTGGCATTTTGGACACAGAGATGGTAAGCACAGAGACGAACAGATGGAGGAAGATACACAGAGAGAGAAAAGGGTAGGAGGAGAAGCCTGCCTGAAGCATGAGATTGTCGCAAATAACTGCGATTTTGTCGTAAGATTTGGAAGCCAAAGCTTCTGTTAGGATTGACAAATCCATGGCTACGCTCGCCAAGCCACGGCGTGCTACCAAGTTCCATTTATGGAGCGGACATGGTCTGTGATTGCATTTGAATGTCTTCACGGGCTATCTGTTTGGCATCTCCAAAGGTCGGGGTTGGGCCTGTCAACACAAAGGGCATAGACGAAGACAAAAATATCCCCACTTTTACTGGCCTAACTTTAGATTCATGGGATGTAAACTATTTGAGTAATATTATAGGATCATCCGGTAAGAACTTTTAATATTTATTTTGATATAATATTTTATTTATTTATTTATTGTTAGAATTTAAAAAAAGAGAAAGAAAGAGAATATCAGAAGTTAGTGAATGAGAGAGAAAATGTTAGTGAAAGGCATTTGAAAAGAAATTAAGAAAAATTTTGGTAAATTTGAACACAAAACAAGTGTATATTAAATCTCTTTTTTGTTGCTGATTTTTCTCTACTCTATTATGTATTTATTGTCTGAAATACTTATATTTATCATATTTTTATAGTTAAACTGTTTTTATTCCATATACATAGACTCTCATTTTCATTTTTTGTAAAATTTTTAAAGTTTATGTCCTAAATTCACATATATTATGTAAACAATCAAATTTTATACATTTTTCACTCATACATATGCTGAAATCTTGAGTTAATACTTTCATATGTTTTGATTTTCCTATATAATATCTAGTGTAATTTCAATTCACAAATATATGCCTTTTATGTCATAAAATTGTCATAAATTATCCTTGCATGTTTATCAATTAAAAAGAGAAGTTGAAACACATAAATTTTACACTTGATCTTAGCCAAAAGGCTTGATCTTGAAATTTACATTTGACTATTGTAAATTCTTTTATATTAATTACTTACAAAAAAAAAGACACAAACATTTTTACTGGTTTTCTGCAATTTCTTACTGTAAATAGCCCATATGTTTGCAATTTTTACAATGTGGCTTTATATGTTTTAAAATTTATATATTCCAATTCCTGCAGAAAGTTGACGCACTTTATAACAAGTATTTAGAATAATTTGAAAGAAAACTCTATAATTTGTAAAAGAATTAAGGATATTTTCTCTAATATGAGAAAATATAAAATAATATTTGTATTTGTATGGTGTTTTCCTTTTGTTATGCATAAACCATTGTAAGAAATGAGTGGTAATATATTCTAATATTTTTAATATATTACAGTGATAATTAATATTTGAACCTATTATCTATAGGATGAAATCGGTGTTTGGTCTTGTTTATAGGATTATATGTATGACGACCTATCTACGGATATTGAATAGTAGCATAATACCTTTGATTATTTAAAAATAAATATAATTTATGTTTTGATTATTCACTTATTTGTTGGTGAGATTGTACTGATTATTGATCTATAAAAACTAGTACGATTTGAACATATTTTTAATAGTTCTTTGTAGATTAAGAGATGGAAAAAGAAATTTGAAAACTTTACATGAATGTTATGAAATTCATAGCCTTGCATCTAACAATCTTTATCATTGTCCTTCTATCATATTTTAATATAAATTATATATTTAATTATAAAAAATTTATAATTCTTATTAAATAATTGGCTCACTCTTACTTTTTTATTGCTAACCCCTTCATATTAGCAGCTTAAATCATACTTGTAGGTAAGGATGTTGGTTGAAAAAGCTATTTGAGGAATTAGAATTAGGAATCGAAAGAATTTGAATGTTGTATTTCATTTCAGAACAGTAGTTTTAGGATGTTTATTTTCATTTCGATTAAATAATTAAGCATCAATTTAGTTATTACAATATATTTATTAGTAATGTGTTAGACTTCGATTCTCTTTTCAGTAGTTCAAATGATGCTAGATTTTGAGTACCCTAATTTTTAGTATAACGTATCTCTTTACACATATTTTAACGTCATAGTATGATTAATATTCAAAGTTACTTTTAGGTGTGATATTTCGGACACTTTGATTTAATTGATTATTTTATTTTGGGTCAATTGTTGATATTGAATTATAGTCACATCTAAGAAAATTTTGAAATTTTTTTAGAATTTTGTCGGCAAAATTTTGAGTCATGATATTGGAAATAAATTAGCATAATAATTTAATCCAATTAATATAAATTAAGCAAAGATTTGGGATCGAGAACGTGACACTATTAGCAGAGAGGTCAAGGCAGGGAGAAAGGGGACGGAACTCGAAAGGATGCAATGGAACATCAATTATGATAACAACATGAAGTAATCATCTTTTTTTTCCCATCATTTATTTTGCTTTTGGCTCATTGATATGTAAGTTATAGTTTACTAATGATTGGCTGAGTTTGTTGTTTTTTTGTATTGTGTTGGCATTGTTTGATTATTAGGTTCTTTATTTTTTTAGCATTTCATTTTTTTTATGCTTCTTGTTTGGGGCATTTTTACTTTTTGTCGAATCAGGAACTGGTAGAGAGATTTCAACGTTTTGGAATTAGTGATTGGACAACACCACCCTTAGTGTTTGGATTGAATATATTTCTTTTCTTACTAACTAAGAAGGTTTCACACAAGAATTCAAACAAAAGATGAAACTCAATAAATCATAGAGATTCAAATTACAGTGAAAATCCCATCTCTCACTTTGTTAAAAAATCAACTACTGGTCAAGACATATCTCTTACCAATGAAGTGTGTATTGACTTTTCGTCGGATAGAATGATAAACACTGAAAGGAAAGAGGAGAAGAAGCACACACAGATTTACGTAAAAACCCTAGAACCAAGGGAAAAACCACGGGAGCAGAGCCGGCAGCAAATCCACTATGTGAAAATAGGTTACAAACCTCCAAGATAGAGTATTCGCTATACACCCGAGAATAACAAAGAAAAACCTCTCCTGAGTAAACGGAAAACACTCCACTCTTTTACTCTATGTTTTTCTTTCTTCTTCTTCTCACTGGTGGTGCACTCCTCTCTTGTTCCTTCACAACTCCTTTGCTCAATACTCACGCTGCTGCTTACTGATCCGCCTCTCCTGCATGCCCAGCATGCATATATATAGAGGCCTTCCCGGAAGCCTTCAACCAATAGGCAGGTGGAGTGTGGTCCAAAGCCTGCCACCTGCTCTGCAACCTGCCACCTGCTCTGTCCACCAACTCTGCAATCTGCCTCCTGC
>JAOVVI020013788.1:0-11726 GCA_028571085.2 Nepenthes alata | reverse complement strand
ACTGTGTATTTAAATGAGAACTATCGTAAAGAATTGATGGAATTAATATATTCAGACGTCCTAATATATAACTAAATTTTGATGTTACACCCAAAATCGTGGGCGGTAAAATATAGTGAGTAAGTTTCTAATTTATGGGAGATAGAGTACATGGATAGCCTTGAGCTACTACCCTAAATCGTAACCGATATAGCCATGGTTATCGGATGAGGGTAACCCTTCCTCAAGTTTGTATTATTTATCTTTGGTTCTTCGATTTTGAACATGTTTTATAATTCTACATGTATTTGGGTAGAGTATAATTTTGAGATACACTAATTAGCTCACTGTTGGATGATAGGAATGTCTCGTACGTATAAATATGTGATAAATCCATAACATATTTTGATTTATGTTTTAGTTTCGGCGGTTTTCTCACGATTTCTGTATTATGAGATTTAGATATGGAC
The DNA here is from genome assembly GCA_028571085.2 of Nepenthes alata. Lineage (NCBI taxonomy): Eukaryota > Viridiplantae > Streptophyta > Magnoliopsida > Caryophyllales > Nepenthaceae > Nepenthes > Nepenthes alata. Next base: position 11,277 of record JAOVVI020013788.1, on the reverse strand, counting down.
GATAGTATATGTCCCACATAGATGTGGTGACGGTTACGGCCTATGTGACATCAAATTATATGATATTATATCGTCTATGAGATTTGACCGGATTGTATTTCTTATGATTATTTTTCGAATGGACTGTTTGATAAGGACGATAATAGAGCACAAGATATCTCCTCGGTTTTTAGAGATTTCACGGACATTGTATTTTGTTTCGATACAGTTGTGATTGTTATCCCATCCCTCTGATTTATATGCACGGTTTAAATATATATGATACTTGTCGAGCTCTAGGCTTATATTTTTATATTTTATCCCTTTAAACTAGTGGCATTAAGAATGGAGATGTTATGTTGGGTATGTTTCAAATCTCGAGAATGTGTCATGGTTATTAATTATGGCCGGATGATAGCTCTGATCCTTGTATGGGAAATTTTGATGAGTTGTTATATTTGGATACCTCCATTGCGATTGTGGATAGCTGGTCATGTATGATGTTTGTCCGAATTTATATTCAATGAGATCTTGTGCTGATTTTATTATATTAAGTCTTATATGTGTATAACTGTCACGTTCGGTTTAAATTTTTATGGTTGATAAAAATATTATTATCGATTTTATTTTTTATCCGCGTATACTGTGTTCATCAGTCGTGACACTATGTTAAGAAGGAGGAACCCTCGGGGACCTGAAAAAGTAAATGAACGGTCAGCAAATCTCAGAGTTTCAATCGGCAGAAAGATGTAAAGACTAAAAGAAATCGCGTGCAAAAACAGCAAAGCTGTCAGCCCCTCCCGGCCATGAAAGGATGGCCACCCGACTAAAGCAGACAAAGATATGACATTGAGACCCTCTCTCAAGCAAGCGCCAGAGAAGGTGCCTCGCCGGCCTTCGCAAACTTGACGATTCTATTAGCCCTCGAGAGGCCTCCAATGCCGCGAAGTCAGAAAGAGATCCCATGATAATTCATGCAACACTGTTCGGGCAACCACAACAGCATACATATTTTTCCAACAGAGGAAAATCAGGGTGGCCCCACTCAGGCAGAGCATGGCCCCTATCTCTCTACTCAGTCACGCGCACCTATTCAGCAGATCAGTGAGCCGCCGCCAACTCTCCCAAAGAACGTCCTCGAGCGACAAGATCAGACTCATAGCCCATGCATTGGCCCTCGAGCGCTCTAGAGATCTTGCTTTGGACTCTAACAGTGCTCAGTCGAGACATCTACGTTGCTCCTAACCCTAAAAGTGCCTCAGTAATTGCAGAATGGGCCCGGCGACCCGCTGCCACAAAGTTGGCACCCAACTAAAAGGTGCGAGCTGCTTTGTCCCTCAGAGGTCATCCATCCTCCTCTCTCCAGCGTCGAGGCTCTCAGCCTCCGCTCCTTAGCACGAAGGTCCTCAAGCATCCGTCTTACTAGGAGGCGCTCGACCCTCCTCTCGCCAACACGGAAATGTTCATCCGTCTGTCCTCTCAGGAGGCCCTTAGCCCTCCTCTCTCCAGCGTTGAGGCTTTCAGCCTCCATTCCTCAACACAGAGGTTCTTAACCCTCCATCCAACCAAGAGGTGCTCAGCCCTCGTCTCACTAGCACGGAGATGCAAATCCCTCCGTCCTGCCACGGGGCCCTCAGCCCTCCTCTCTCTAGCATCGAGGCTCTCAGCATTAGCTCCCCAGCGTCGAGGCTCAGCCTCCGCTCCTCAGCGTCGAGGTGCTCAGTATCCGCTCCGTAGCATCGAGACTCTCAGCCTCAACTCTCTAACGTCGAGGTTCTCAATCCTCCGCTTCCCAGCACAGACATCCTCATCCCTCTATCTTGCCAGGGGGTCCTCAGCCCTCCTCTCTCTACCATCGAGGCTCTCAGCCTCAACTCTCCAACGTCGAGGCTCAGCCTCCACTTTTTAGCGTCGAGGAGCTCAGCCTCCGCTCCGCACCGTCAACGCTCTCAGCCTCATCTCTCTAGCGTTCAGACTCTCAGTCCTCTGCTTCCCAGCACAGAGACATTCATCCCTCCGTCCCGCTAGGAGGTCTTCATCCCTCATCTCTCCAGCGTCGAGGCTCTCAGCCTCCGCTCCTCAACACGGAGGTCCTCAGTCCCCCATCCAGCCAGGAGGTCCTCGACCCTCCTCTCATAAGCACAGAGATACTCATCCCTCCATCCTGCCAATGGGCCCTCAATCCCCCTCTCTCTAGTATTGAGGATCAACCTTCGCTCCTCAACGCCGAGGCGCTCAGCCTCCGCTCCGTAGCATCGAGGTTCTCAGCCTCAGCTTTCTAGCATCGAGGCTCTCAGTCCTCCGCTTCCCAACACGGAGATGCTCATCCCTCCGTCTTTCCAGGGAGCCCTCAGCCCTCCTCTCTCTATCATCGAGGCTCTCAGCCTCCACTCTCCAGCGTTGAGGCTCAGCCTCCGCTCCGCAGCATCGAGGCTCTCAACCTCAACTCTCTAGTGTCGAGGCTTTCAGTCCTGTCCTTCCCAATACGGAGATGTTCATCCCTCCGTCCTGCTAGGAGATCCTTAGCCCTCCTCTCTCTAGTGTCGAGGCTCTCAGTCCTCCGCTTCCCAACACAGAGAGGTTCATCCTTCCGTCCTACCAAGAGGTCCTTAGCCCTCCTCTCTTTAGCCTCAAGGCTCTTAGCCTCAACTCTCCAGCATCAAGGCTCATAGCCTCCGCTCCGCAGCATCGAGGCTCTCAGCCTTAAATCTCCAGTGTCGGGGATCTCAGCCTCCGCTCTCTAGCATTGAAGCTCTCAACCTCAGCTCTCCAGTGTAGGCGCTCTCAGCCTCAACTCTCCAGTGTAGACGCTCTCAGCCTCCGTTCTCCAGCGCCGAGGCTCTCAACTTCCCCTCCTCAGCATCGAGGCGCTCTTAGCCTCCGCTCTCCAGCTCAAAGGTTCTCAGCCCTCCATCCTGCTAGGAGGCCCTCAGCCCTCCTCTCTCTAGCATCGAGGCTTTCAGCCTCCACTCCTCTATACGGAGGTTCTCAGCCCTCCGTCCAGTCAGGAGGTCATCCGCCCTCTTCTCACCAGCACGGAGATGCTAGTCCCTCCGTCTTGCCAGGAGGTCCTCATCCCTCCACTCCTTAGTGTCAAAATTCTCAGTCCTCCATCCCTCATCCAAGGAATGCCGTCCTTACAGAAGACTTACCTTCCTTTCGGAAGTCAAGAGTCCCGAAGTCATGCTTCCCTATGAAAGCCCCCACGACACCTGATGTACCCGACGAAATTATAATTCACAAGCTATTCGGGAAAGGAATACGTGTAACGACCTCTACAACGACGTTCCATCATCGCCTGCTGATGGTTAAAATTTTGAACCACTTGGCATGGAAGGCTAGTGATGGGTCTGGTATTGCGGGCCAACTCAAAACCCAAAGCTTGTCAAAGAAGCTTCTTCATGGTGGAAAATATTTCATTTTGGCGACAACAGGTATCCTTGGCGGGAGAATCAAACTCCCCAAGGAGGAATAAATTTTCATTTGCTCCCTCATTAAAAGGTGGGGCAGCAGGCAAGAAGAGGGGAGAACCCAGAGCAGAAAAGCCTTCCCAAAAGTCGTTTCCCTTTCTTATTGCTCATCAGCATAAGGGAGTACCTCAAAACACTTCGTAGGAGGACCTACTCCTCTGTCATTGCGGTCACTAGCGAACAGTGGCGCTCATCATGCCACACCAAACGGAGCACGAAGCTCCACCTCAACGAAAACCTGCTCCTTTTCGTTGCTCATGAGCCAAACAGGGCACGAAACCCTCAGTCAATGGCACCTAACTCTCTCTGCTCCTGTTTTCGTCCAAGTACAGTGCCAAGCTCTTCTATCAATGGCGGCCATCTCTTCCTCTACTCCCATTTTTTTCCGAAATAGGACATGGGGTTCTCCCAACAATGTGGTCCTGCAATTCCCCCACAGATCAACGTTTGATAGAGCATAGAGCTCACCATGAATGGCGCACAACAACTATTTCATCGAATCAGGAAGAACGACGCCCCCAATAGTGGGGGCCCTTCCTCCACGATTTCTCACCAAAAACAGAGTATGAAGCTCCCTCGAATAGTAGTCCGATTCCACAACAATGTTCTCTAAAAAGTAGAGCCTAGAGCTCCTCAACGAAGGCAGAGTCTGAAAGCTCTCTCTAAACAGGAGACCTAAGGTTCTCAGCAAAACAGAGAAGGAAGGCACACCCCTACTATGGCGCCCTGTTGTCGCCCTTCAGATCTTATCAAATGAGAGCACCAAGTCCTTCCCTAAAGGCGCCCAAAGTTCCCTGGAGCTCCCGGCCAGACCTAGCGTCATAGAGTTTGTTGTGAACGTCGTCCAGATGCATCCGCAGTGAAGCCAAGGGAAGACCCTGAAATGGCGCTCAATACCCTTGAGCAGAACGGGAATGAAGTTCCTTGGAAAGCCGCCTAGCATCAACGCATTTAGCATAGAGTAGTACAAAGTTTCTTTAATGGAAGACGTCCCGTACCTTCTACAATCACGTCGTCCCGTTCAATTCGTCAGGCCCTCACAGGCTCTTCCATGATTAGCTGCCCGCCAATACAATCCTGGCGGACGTCGCACAAAATCCATGTTCGTCGTAGCACGCTTTGCTAAAACTCAAAGCCGCCCACTACCGGTGCACCTATATGCTTCCCTCCGCGGGTGCACTCTAGAGCGGAGATATCTCCAAGTCGCCCTCCGCAGGTGCACCTCCAAACTGTTCTTTATGGGCGTACCTCCAAGCCTTCCTCCATGGACGCACCTCTAAGTTGCCCTCCGTGGGCGCACCTCCAAGCCGCCTTCCGCAGACGCACCTCCAAGCCGTTCTACACGGGCGCACCTCTAGGCCTCCCTCCGCGGGCGCACTTCCATGCCATCCTCCGCGGGCGCACCTCTAAGCCGCCCTCTGTGCGCGCACCTCTAAGCCGTCCTCCGTGTGCGCACTTCAAAGCCACCCTCTGTGGGCACACCCCCGAGTAAGGAGATCTCCAAGCCACCCTCCGCGGGCGAACCTTCAAGCCGTCCCCAATGGGCGCTCCTCTAAGCTGCCCTCCGTGGGCGCATTCATGGAGCTCAAACCTCCAAACACGCCCCGCTTACACTCCACTCATTCCTACATATTAAGCATGCTTTCCTCCAATTATTACGGAGGACATCTAATTTGAGCATCGGAGTGTCGATGAGGGATAGCCTCCCGTCGGTCTCTAACCTCTTATTTATAATTTGTGTTGTATATGTTTCAGGTTAACAACGACGGAGATCGGACCCGCTCGAGATTTCTTCCAGTTCAGGAATCGACAGGCTCTCCAATCCGTATGACAATGCGGAACCCGAGTCACAACAGTATCAATGTTAAACTATTGAAATATAATTAAAAATATTTCTGATCTATATTTCTGATATTATATTTGTCAAGGTCTAAAATAATAAAATATAAACATGATCTCAACGACAATTTGGATTGCGTCGTTATATAAATTTTTTTGACGATTTCATAAATAAATAATTAAAATTGTCCCATGATACAGCTAAAGTTTCTTTATTTAGCTGCCGACTTCTTCTACATGTTCAACACTATAATACACTCCGACTTAATTGAAAATATCACATAAAAGCCATCACATATATTGCGTTCAGAATTTTGGGGTCCAATACAACAAAAATGTGTAAGAGTATGAGATGTGGAAAGGGGCGATAAAAACTAAGTTTTACGTGGAAAGCTTCCCCTTTAATGAGGAGAAAAAATCATGAGGCTCTGGGCCTTCAGAAATGCTTCACTATTTGGTGAAAATCTTTACAAAATACAAGCTTTTCGGAGTATCCTCACTCTTTCTCCTTAGCTCTTCTTCTTTGAAAGCTCTCTCTTTTTTCCTTTGTCTAGAATGAACTTTTGGGAAAAAAGGGGACCCCTTCGAAAGAGATTTCGTTGGCTATTTATAGGAAAAAATTGTGCCATTGAGGAGGAGACACGTGGCGGCCAACGAGTGACCGAGAGGCCAGCCGCTGCCCATTGGTCGCATTTAAAGCTGCTGGCGTGCGTAGGTCCTAAGCGTGTCAGGCGTGTTGAGTCTAGGCATCAGTTCATGATTTGACTAGGCGTGCTCTGTAGAGACGGTGTCCGTCAGTGGTTGTAGGCTCTTTGGGAATCGGCGAAGTTTGCTTAGTTGGCGCTCTCGGCCGTGTATGAGACAGTCCTCGTCCTTACGCGTCATGCCCTTCTAACTTGTGAGTTCGTAGATTCGTTGGACAAGGTAGCTCTCGGATACCAACTGTCTATTGGAGGTTTTTCGGTTCAATGAAAATGGTCCTCGGGTCTTTCTCTGACCTCTCGGACTATTCTGAGGCCTGTCAGAACTTATGAAGTTCTCGGGCTTCTTCTTTTGTCCTCGTACTTGGATATCACCCGTTATTAGGGATGTCCTCGAGCCCATATTAGTCAAGGGGGCCTCTCGGACTTTTGTTGTGGCTTTGACTTCTGGGACACTAGCCTGTGTCGTTGGACTTTTTTGAGCCGTGCAGCCTTCTTGGTCCACGGACGTAATTCTGGGCCTTCTACTTTTGGGCCTTTCGTTTGGGCCGTGTTTTATGGGCCATTTTATTGGGGCCCAACAACATACGACCAAGTGGACAACCTGTCAATCGCTCAAGCTAAAAACCGAATTCAATTGTTATAAATGTCAATAATCTAAATATTCTAAAAATTTTATTTTATCAATATAATTTCAGTTGCAACACAAAAATATTCTAAGCACTAAATAAAGGATCCTCCATGAAAATTACCCACCAATCAAACTCCATGCTAGCTAATCCCTAACTTATTAATCTGAAATACTGCTAATTGTAATACTGAATCAAAATTTAACAAATTATATAGTTGAACATACACAAATAACACATAATTATCAAGAATATATACAAAAGTCAAGAATACACGGAGGTGACGAATATCAAAATCATATATAAAATATGAATAAAACAAATATTAAAATTATATATAACAGAACAAATATTTTTTTATTGTACTGTCAAAGCGACCAATATTTTGTACAGAAAACTCGGCTCAAGAGATGGCTCGATTGAATATCGTTTGGGGTGACACGATGGGTTGATAAATGCATATAAAATCCAATTGCAAAATGGAGATAGTCGACATTGTTAGCATCACATGAATTATTTGCTTCCTCTTGTTCTTGAATATTCACTGTTGTTCTTCCGTCAACTTTTAGAGAGAACCCATGACATCATCAAGAGTAAGTAAGTGTACGGACGGTATAATCACCTCCGCCAGATCACGTGCTCCGCACTGTTGTCATTTGATCAGCCAAACATGCGAAAATCGTCTCGTCCTGTCGCCACGTAAGGGTACTATGGTCTTTCCCTCACATACGGACACCGCAAATGTAATCTCCAATTAGTTAAGTTTTGGAACATTTTTTCGTGTCATGTCGAGTTAGTATACAATGAATTATATCTTAATACGATATAATTAAAAGCTATGATAATAAATAATATAAATATGATTTATTAGATAAATGAATAATACGACACGATGTGAATAATTTGTTTATATTTGTTTGACATAATAACATGGTAAGGCATATTTATGATATCAGACTTTTAAACTTGTATTATATAAGATTTGGATGAATAATTTTATTTTAATATATAAATTTATGTTAGATTTATTTTAGCTGATATGTTTTGTGACAATATTTAATTGTTAATTTAATTATAAAAAATAAATACAGACATTCAATAAATAGGATTGCTCATGTCATAGAGACTATTTTAGTTATATATTCATTTTGCTAATATGGTATGAGTTGTTTGTTTAAGTTGAGGGAGAATATAGCAATTCCATTTTCAATTTACTAGATGATTGCGAGCTAGCCATTGAAATCATAAGTGTAATTTCAATTTTAGTAGCATCCCACTAGATGACTGCGGTTTGGCCGCTAAATCCATCGGGTGTAAATTTAATTTCAATAACCGATCAAGCCATTGGTAGTAAGTTCAATTCCACAAGCACTCTACTTGCTACCCGTTAACTAGCAGCTCAAATTATCTGGTATAAATTTAATTCCAGCAACATTCTGCTGGAAGACTGCATGATGCTTGCTCAAGCCACCAAGCATGTAAGGCTCGAGCCCAAATATTACTGTAATAATAATTAATTAAATTAATATAATTAAAATTGAGATCTAATGATAAAACAATTAATATAAAAGTTTAAAATTGTACTGAATTGTCCAATGCCTAAAGGAGGCCCAACCTGTGCCTAAATACCAAAAGTTGTGGTCTCAAGAGCCGAGACACGATTGAGGGATGCTCAAGTGCACGATGACAAATTGTTCACGCTTGATGCACGTCTGAACAACGCTCAAGCACTGTAATCTACTAGTATGGTGCTTGATACTTGTTTGAGTGGCGTTCGAGCACCATTCAATTTATAAGAAGACCTTTGACTGATTTTTATCATTTTTTTGAGCAATTTTGAGAGAGGAGAGAGAAACAAATGAGGAGAGAAGAGAGAAAGTCTAAGAAGTGCAAATTAAGCAAATCAAATCTTAAATTTTGATGATTTAGAGTTAAAGTGTATTATAAATTTCTCCTTCTATTATCGTTGTTCTTTCATAAATCTCCGTGCACCATTTTTATTCGAATACTCATATATGATATGAATTCAAAATTATAATGTATAGGTTTTGATGCATACCTAGATCCGAATTTTGAACGGATTCGGATTCGTTTGGATGGTTGAACCGGTTTCGTTCCCTGAACACGAATCCTGCACACCACTAAAAAGCACAGGAGGTCAGTGTGTCGGCGGGAAGTTGTCCCACCGAAAATACTTCGACGCTCAAGTCAGTAAATCGCCTTCGATGATCAAACGGTAATAGAAAACTGTAAGACGAGAGAGCAGAGAGAATAGGAGTGTGTTTATCGAGATGAAAGAGAGGCGAAAATCGTCGTCTTGAATCTGGATGGTGGGGAGGCAGTGAACGGCTTGTCGGAAGCATGTTGTTTGCCTTAGATATTTTCTGTGAGTCTCGACAGAGAGCAGAAGTTTGTCTCCCTCGTGAGTGTTCAAGTTCGTAAGAGCTTTTAAGTGTTCTTTCGTTACTGGAAATGTATGCAATTCAGAGAGTAGTTGTCAGCGTAAAAGAGAGCGTGTCTTTTCATGATGATTAAGGGCTTATTTATGATTTGAGAGGGTGATCTTCCTTCTTTGGAAGGAGTGATCCCCTCCGTGATGGCTTACCTTCTGGAGCAGATGACAGTTACCAAGTTAAACGTGATAGTTTTGTTGCGAGGCCGTCAACAGCTTTCCAAGCAGGTCACATTCCTTCTAAGCATTGTACCGTTGGAGAGCCCTAGTTGGCAAGGAATTGGAAAAATCTGGCGCCTTCCTTATGTGAAGGGCACTAATTTTATCAATGTCCATTTTGGGTGCCAGCTGGGATCGTGGAAGATGTCGGGAAAGCAGTAGTTGGCCGCCTTATGGCCCACTGACTTGAATGGACCAGGCCCATTACTGTAGAAAAGCCTCTTTGGGCTCAACGTGCTGAACGCGGACCGTCAATGTTGGGTTGACTATCTGCGAGAAAGTTGGCCGCTCGGACGGTCAATGCTAGCGTTGACCGTCCTGAACTTTTGAGATTTTGGGCCTGTTCTCCAATTGGGTCGTCGAAGTGTTGACCATCCTTCTTGGGCTTCCGTTGACTTTTTAGGCCAGCCCATTTTTGGTGTACCCATCAATATATATATGTAAAGATTATACAATAAAGATTATATATAATAATTAATAAAATTATATATATGTATATGTATATACACATATTTACTCATGTTGGCTCCGAAACAAAGACCGTAAGAAATTTGAAGCCCAGCCCACGGAACAGCTCCCCGGTGGGTCCAAGGCCCAGCGCTGTAGAGTTGTCTACGTGGCAACCCACGCTGAACAGCCACTGGGTGACATCTGCAGCTCATCAATGCTGCTACCCGAGAATGACGGAAGAGCAAAAGGAACCAACCAATGGAGAAGCAGTCAACGCTGCCAGCTATGATTCAGGCAGCCGCTCACAAGCGACCCGTCAATCCCAGCTCAAGGGGGAGACCAAGCGTGGCCAGCAACCCCCTGTAGTTTGCCTGCCACTGCAAAACGACAGCTGATACGTCAGCAATCACCGACAGCGATCAGCGGCTAACGAACCATAGCGACAGGAATTCTCGCGCCCAAAATCCCCCCATCACGGGGCCTATAAAATCTCTCTTCTTCAATGAAGAGGGGGGATCGGGTTCAAGATAATCGACTCAGCGTTAGAAGCCTTAAGCTTACTAGCTATCCTCCGGATCCAAACTCCTGAGTCTACTTGGCCGACAGGATGTCAGCCACTCGCAGCAGTGCACCTTGAGGGATCGGATCGAAAATAATTGACTCAGCATCGCATGCTTAGGCTTACCAACTATCCTCCGAATCCAAACGCATGAGCCTACTCGGGCGATAGGAAGTCAGCCAACCGCAGCGGTGCTCCTAGGTAGCCAGGTCTCCCACCACCCGCTCATTACTCTCTCTCACATAAACAAACATGCACCATCCACACATTTTTAGCATACTTCCGCGCATCTCTTAGTGTGCGTCACATTTTCGTTCATTACAAAAATTTGCTGGCTTGGGCGTCGGAGTGGCCTTGGTGGGAGAAATCCTGCTGGACCTTTGACCTCTTGTTTATTGATTGTGTTGTGCAGGCCCCTAGTTAATAGAGACGGAGATTGGACTTTCCACGTACGTTTCAGAACGGCTAGAAATTCGAAGGCTCCCTAACCCATACGACAACCGAGAACCCAGAACGCAACAACTCATATTTTAAAAATAATATGCTAGATACTGTATAGATTCATTAATCGTGCCACATAGTTGACGAAGGCACGAGGCAACTCAATGGCTTTGGAGGTTTCTATTGTACCGGAGGGCGAACGTTCGGCTCTTCCCACTCGAAACGTACCTGTTGACTTTGTGACTTTTTGAAATGGGCCGCGCTAGCCCCACTGTTTGCAGGACTTTGGATACGAGGTTCTAATTCGTGGAAGAGAAGCAGACTGGACACAGGCGGCCCAAATTATTTTTTAATGTGTACTGTGACAATGAATAAAACAACATCGTTTTACTCGTCTTCAACCTCTAATTGAATCTGTTTCAATTTGTTCAACCTGATTTTCAAATCCGATGAAAATTACGTGTTGCGTCCCGAGCCCAAGGTTGTCGTACGGATTAGGGAGCCTTCAGATTCCCAAGCGCGCGGGGGCTCCGGAAGA
>JAOVVI020013787.1:0-11726 GCA_028571085.2 Nepenthes alata | reverse complement strand
TTCCTTTGGGGCCGGAGTTAATGCGTTGAATGAAACAATTGTCATTTCCTCGGTTGTTCAGACTCAGTGGCTATTGAAGACTCAACGAAAAAAATTCGGAGTCACTAAAAATTCGGAGTGACAAAAATTCAGAGTGATAAAAATTGGGAGTCACCAAAATCCCGAGTGACAAAAATCCGGAGTAATAAAAATTCAGAGTCGCCAAAATCCTGAATGACAAAAATCCGGAATGACAAAAATTTGAAGTCACCAAAAATCCAGAGTGACCAAAAGTCAGAGTCACAAAAATCCGAAGTAAATAAAAATCCGGAGAGATGAAAATTCGGAGTCACCAAAATCCGGAGTGACAAAAATTCAGAGTGATAAAAATTCAGAGTCACCGAAAATTCGGAGTCACAAAAATCCGGAGTCACTGAAAATTCGGAGTGATAAAAATTTAGAGTTACCAAAATTCAGAGTCACTAAAAATCCGAAGTGACAAAAATTCGGAGTCAATAAAAATTCGGAGTGATAAAAATTTGGAGTCATCAAAAATTCGGAGTGACCAAAAGTGAGAGTTACAAAAATTCGGAGTGACAAAAATTCAGAGTGATAAAAATCCAGAGTTACAAAAATTCGGAGTCACTAAAAATCTAGAATAATAAAAATTCGGAGTGATAAAAATTCGGAGTCACCAAAAATTCGGAGTGACCAAAAGTGTGAGTCACAAAAATCCGAAGTAAATAAAAATCCGGAGTGACAAAATTTAGAGTGACCAAAAGTAAGAGTCACCGAAATTCGGAGTGAATACAAATCCGGAGTAACCAAAAGTGAGAGTCACGAAAAATCTAGAGTCACCAAAATTCAGAGTGACAAAAAATTCGAAGTGACCAAAAGTGAGTCACCAAAATTCGGAGTGAATACAAATCCGGAGTGACAAAAATTCGGAGTCATCAAAAGTGAGAGTCACCAAAATTCGGAGTAATCAATCATAAAGAATTCTAATCAATTTTGCATTGGAAAAAACTGAGGCAAATAATTTTATGTTATATCCCACGAGAAAGACATGCGAGAAGTTAAAATTTTAATCTTCTAGTATGGGGGGCTAGTGATGGGTATCATTATCCGAATGACTAAGATAACCGTCCATGAGATAGACTAGAAAAACTCATTATAATTTTCACATTTCATTTTGAATGAAATGTATAATAACCAATTGAAGTTGGAACGAATAAATATGCTTATCCAAACCAGTTATGAAACCGGAGCAGTTATGGAATCGGAGCAGTTATGAAAACTGAAAAGTGACCTTATACAAAGAGGAGATAATCCTCCAAGAACAGAGGACGAATTCTTACAACAGATTCTAATTCTCTCTCTCTAAAAATTTCTACTTGAAAAAAAATAAATACATCTTTCCATTTTATTCAAAAAATGTCATGACTGACTTGAGCGTCGTAGAGCCTGGAAAATCTAACCCCTTTGGCCCTTTGACTATCTTGTTTTTCTTAGTGTTGTGCAGGTCTTGGGTTAAAGAAACGGAGGATCAAATCATATCCAGTTAATCCGGACCAGTAGCAGCAACAATCATCTTATCGCATTTTTTGATATTTCTACATTTAATTATTATTATCATTCATTATATTTTATCATATATATTTACACACACATACAATATTTTTCATTTATAATTGATTATATCATTAATATGTGTGTTCGATTGATTTGGAAAATAATCATATAATAAAAAATTTTAAAAAAAAAGAAATTTGAGAAGTATTAGGCCAGTACTTGACTAATGCCTGTCTCTACACTCGTGCATATTTAATACAGCAGTTGCGTGCTTGATGGGCATATATAAAATGCTCATACGTGTTTCAAGTAGAAAATACAATACCTCAGATACATCTATTGTAATGCTAATGCGTGGTTCATAAAAAATATTAGTGCCTGAATTTTGCCTAATATGGTGCTCATATGCATCTATATAAACTTATGACAATTATGTGCACCTATGGCGCTTGTATAATGATTGTAAATATAAAACGATTTTGGGCATAAGTGGGTCGTTTGCAAATTAAAAAAGAGATAAGAGAAAAAAAGAAGGAGAAAAAAAGAAGGAGAAATGATAAGGAGAAGAAATGATATTTTAGATTTTTTTATGTCAGATATATTAAATTAAATATTTAAAATAAGTATATCAAAACTGTTCATTGATCTATTTTTAAAATTATTTGATTTTGTGTATAATTTTTAATTTATTATATATATATGTCACTCTTTATACCTTTATTTTAAATATTATTATATGTATGTATTTTTCATTGAAGATTTTAAAGTTTCCTTAGTTTTTATTGAAGGTTTGAGAATTTTGTTTATTTTTTACTAAAAAAGTAAATAATATTATGAATTATATTTGTATATAAAATTATTTATAAAGAAGAGTAATGGAATATTATATATTTGACTTTACATGTAATATTTTATATAAGTATTTCAGTAATGACTCTTTTATTATCTTATTGATATTTTCACTTTTTTCATATAATGAAAAAATTTTATATTTACATTTTTTTACATAATGAAAAAATTTTTATTATAAATATATTTATTTATTTTTTTTAAACTATTGTAAGAAATTAATGGTATATATATTCAGATATTGTAATATATCATACAGTTGAGAGACACCTATCATTCACACGTTGTAAAAGAAAATAACATTTGTCCTCATTTATATAAATAATATATAAACAACTCAACTATAAATATTGAATATATATTTTTCGGTATATGATTATTGAATGTGTAAATTGTTCTTAAAGTTAACTTTTTGGTTAGTTGGTGTGCAAGTCACTGGTCATTAATTCTTCGATTTAACTTATATCATACTTATTTGTTCTTGAGATATTTTGGCATTTTGAAATTCAAAAGTTTTGATATTATTTTCCAATTTACATAATTTTATATTTTATGGATATATTATATTATTTAAATTTTTGATAATTTTATTTAGGTTGTATAATTTTATATTTATATATGTATAACAAACTGTGCATACAAAATATATGATTTATACTGTGTTATTTAAAAAGTTTAACACATCAAATTTTGCATGTGTTTTTTAGTTTTTTCTTCATTCTATCTATTTTATTGATTTGTATTTGTATATCATACATATATATTTATTGAATTTTAAACTTATAATTTATGATATTTTCTAATCCTTTAAAACTAACAGGCCATAGATACTTACAAGATTATTGAAGAAGGATTGCCAAAGAGTTATTTAGTTATATTTGTATTTATATTAGTATTTTGGTAAATATTTTGGATTATTATTTATTTCAATTTTTATAATTTTTATATTTTGGGATATTATTTCAGACAAATATTATGGTATAATTTTGTCTATTTTATAATTTAGATATTTGGTTAGATTTATTTTATTGTAAATTTTTAGGTTTGAGCAAGTATATTTGTGACCATGGGCCTTCAACTTATGTTTTGACATGTCTATGGATATTTGAATATTAGTTAACGATATTTTACCTTATACTTAGATTTTTGTTAAGCACATAGCATGATTTAGAGCTAACCTTCGGGGTATTGACTATATCATGAGATTTCGCTTATTATATTTGGTTTATTTTTTGATATTTAATATAGGATTGCATTTTAATATTTGGTTAAGTCCATTTAACATCATTATATTATAATGTTATATATATGTTGTATCAAGAACATAATAGTTAATAATCTGAAATGTCTATTACCATTGATTGACTTATTTATAAGTCCAAGTTTTCATATAGACTTTCAATATCATAACATATCATAAGAGTGTTTTTAAAAAAAATTTCTTAAAGAAAATGAAGAGTAAATTTTATAAAATAATATCTTCAATATAAAAATATTTTTCATCTGATAAATAATTTTCAGAAACAAACAAAACCTAAACCACCCATAAACCCTAACCCAAATTTCAAAACTACTTTATTTTCATTCTGTAAAATACAAGGCTTCATTTAGATTCCAAAGCTCAAAATATCTATTATACTATGAGACTTGGGCACTGTTGGGGGAAAAAGGTCGACCAGGCAAAAATGCACACAAACACATACAGGAAGAAAGATGAGAAATACATAAATTTTACGTGAAAATTCTTCACAAATCGAAGAGAAAATCACGGGACATTTGGCCTACAAACAAGTCCACTATGTAAAAATTAGTTATAAGAATTTCGAAATAGAGTGTTATTACACACCCAAGACATACTAAGAAAAACCCTTCTCACTCTCTGCTTTTCTCTTTTCTTTCTCTCACCGATGGTGCACTCCTCTCTTTTTTTCTTTTCACACGTCCCTGGATTTCGTCATTGTAACATCACCGCCTCAACTGCTTCTCACTTGTGGCACCTTCACCGCATCCCTAGCATGCATATATATATTGATCCTGTTTGGATACCATATACCCAATAGGCAGGTTGCATGTGGACAAACACCTATCACCAACTCTATAACTTGTCACTTGTACAGACGGCGCATGCACTGCAACTACCTGCTCTATAAAGTCAGTTGTCAGCAACGTCAACTGCCAGCTTTCCACGATATCCTCGATCCTTGTTGCGCTCAAGTCCGTAGACCATCAACCGTTATCTGTGCCCTTAGCAATCACAGGGTCCTTGGGCATTCCTTGATGTCTCTAGGCAATGACAACGACCTCGGATATTATCTTATGTCCTTGGTTGTTACCTTCAACAGAGTCCTCGGGCCTTATCCCCTGTCTGCACCTCAGGCATTACTGTTCACCTTGACCGTTTTCCATACAACCGGCAAGTTTCGCCCATCTTCAGCAGCCAGCCAACGAACATTGACCGAGCAAAACCTCAATTAGCCGGTCAACGGACGTTGACCGAGCAAAACCACAGTTAGCCCGTTAACGTCCATTGACCGGCCATTTTGCTTCAAATCAACAAAGTGCTTTCGCGCATGCCTTTAATAGCCGTTTTGCCTCCTTGACCAGTCGACTCGTTGACCGGCCACTTTGCCCCCATATTGGCAAAGTGCAATCCGTGCGTCTTCAACCAGTTGCGCACCTTCAGCCGGTCAACCGGTTGACCAAAAATCCACACCAGCAAATCCCGTGCAATCAGCCATTTTACCCAACCCTGACAAAATGGCTCAATCAGGCAAAATAACACAACCTATCATTTTGCCCCCAACCTGAGCTCATTCCTTAGCCGATCAACTACATGTTGACCTGTCATTTTGCCTCCTTAGCCGGTCAACCTGTTGACCGGCCACTTTGTTACCGGAAAAGCCATCTTTATTTGTTCTCCGAAAATTTTTCTGATGATAAATCTATTTGTTAAATTACTGACAAGAAAGTGATCAAATCTAACATGTACAACTACTTATGACTTTGATATTAAAACGTTTGGTTTCTAAAGGACTTGAAGTGAACTCTCAAAGGACTTTTTCCCTCAATCTCTTAGTGATTCTCTACATTGTTTATTGTCAAAAGTGGCGTTAAAAAAAATATTTCTAATAATATAATGTCTCTTCTACTCACATACATGCACATATATGTATATACACTAACAAAATCCTTATAATAATAAATAAATTGATAGATATTATATCATCCAAGAATACTCAATTGATAGCCAAAGAGTATCACCAAACCATTTCTATATGAAAAATATTAGATTTTAAATTACTCTCTAATAAATTCCACGTCCGCTGCCATGTCATCGCTACATAACAAATGGCAATAGGAATTAGCAAAATCCCTGGCAAATTGAAATTGATCAGAAAGAAAAAATCCGGCATGGATTCATCTCATGAGGTTTTCACATCATAAGGTCTTACAGGATGAGAAGAGAGAATTTTCATGATTTTAAACTGTGACATCTATGTCACATTCAAGCAATGTGATTGCTATATCAAAGTTAATTCATGCGACACAATGTCTCAAAAATAAAGAAAACTATGTCCTAACAGAGCATTTTAGTTGAAACCCACCAGAAATACCAATATAGAAGACGCTTAAAGCTTGAGAAATGCTCGAGGACAAGAAGATTCAAATATGAAAGAAACAGACAATACGACTACGTGGAAGCACAAAATACTCAACACATAAAAAGTGCTTGAATCTAAATGCAGCAAATATTAATCAATTGCTCAGCATAAAGCTTGTCATCGATAAAAGCAAGAAAAGTAGTGTAAAGAATAACTTAACATAAGAATAAAAAATCTGAAGAATCAAGAGTTCTACATAAAATTTTTTAAACTTTTCTTATCAATATAGGCATATTTACTATGAAAAAGTTAATTTATAACCCAAATGGGTTAGACAAGCTAACATTAACTGATGCATTTCTAACTTGTGATCCCCACTGAAAAATTCTTTAGATTTACTTTCAGTGGTGAAATTAGATTTTTTTTTTTTCTTCCCAGTCATCTTACAGACTAAGCTTTACTACTAGTAAATCTCCAAACATCACTAGATGCCCAAAATCCACACCACCGACGGGGCTTTAAAGATTTCCAGGCTAAAATAAGTGTTAAATGAAGGTTTCTAAAATTTAGTGAATGAAAAAACAGGGCAAAACAATCTCACAAAAAATTTATAATTTTATCCTTCAAGAATTCTCTTTATTGCCCAAAGCACTCGCAATTTAGCACTCTCAATTTTCAATGTTTGGCGGATGGGGCAAACATAAGAAGAAATTTATGTGGTGGATGAGGATGGGGCTAAACCCGACTCAAATATACAAAAATTTGAATCAGCACACGTGCTGTGCGTGCATCAAGTGTGGAACCAACAGCGCATGGGCGCTTCTCCAGGCCTAATATTGATGCTTTCCACGCTCAAACGTTATACAGGCAAGCCTTAGGCGCAGACGATGCAAAGCTTTACTGTATTTCACGTTCGAACATTCTTTAGGTGTGCCTTTGGCAAGTATGATGCAAATCTTCATTGTGATTCACGCTCATGCATTCTTCATGAGCATATCCAGCTTGTTAGGACCAATCGTAGAAATTGCCAACCATAGATCCCTAACAAAACACTTGCCGCACAGCACACTTCACAATAGATTCAAAGGCAAATATTGTATAGAGTAAACAAACTGGAGGTACGTATAAAATAGATAATGACACTGAAACATATTTTTGAGCATACCATCCTGAAACCAGTAAACGTTGATGGCTTAGTTAAGAGCTAAATGCAGATTGAACAAGTCCTAAAATATGCAACCAAAATTATGACTAAGAGACTGAAGTTCACTGCAGTCGCGTCCTATAAACTGCTGTCCTTCAAATAAACAAGTGCTTGTACTCCCCATTGGCAAGTTGGCAAAGCTGATTGTAACAGTATGTATCTGCACAAGAGCAAGAAAGAAGTAACTTTAATGGAGTTGGAAACCTTTTGAATGTAAAAATCTCCAATATGTACTACAATCATAGGTGGGTGTAATGGACTTTAATTAAATATGAATATTAACATCTTAGCATAAATAATGCATCAAGTCTCCAAACTTTTCCAAGATACTGAGGTTAAAGGCTAGATGAATCCAGGGTATTGATTCTTTTGCCGACAAAAGTTCCTATTACTCTCAGTCGCTGAAGGATGAGACCAGGTAGGAAAGGAAACTAAAGGAGGCTCTAATGAAATGTGAATTACAATAAGTTGCAACAACAACAACAAACACACGATCCAATCTATTGAAAATAAATTAATGGATAAAATGAAATATGAAATATTTATAAAGAAGCATACTTGCTTATGTGGAAAAAAAATTCAATCTAATACTAATCTCAAATGAGGATCAACTAGAAGACATTTACAAAAAGAAAGCAAAAATTTATACCAAAGTTATCACCAAAGTTGGTCCAGATATCAGCACGGATAGATTGGTTGCTGTCAGCAATGCCAATAACCTCAACATAAGTAGTAAGAGGATGTGTCGGGGAGCCCTTTATGACTAGCTGATGATCATCGGTTGATTTTCCTATGACAGATCCAGCGTCTGATCGTATCACCTGAATAACACCTCGAACCCTTCTACCAACAAACTGGTGCAGCAGCCCTCCGTTAACAAAAACCGCTGGATTTGATGTATCCATAGTCTGCATAATAATATATATATAAGCCCTGAAAGACATTGATAATAAAAGAAAACTTCATCTAGAAAAGGCTCTAGGAACCCTTTGGTTGGTTGGAAAATAGTATTTACTCCATTCCCTTTTTGGGTAGACATAGAGGATGGGAAATAGTTTCTAATATAAAACAAACTCCATAAGCGGAGGAAAATTTTCTCTTCCTATTTTAGAACAAAGTTGATTTTCCCAACCACCGCTCTTCATACCAGTTAGCAGCACCACCTTTTCAATACCGCCACCACCGGTCAACAGCACCAATATACCATCCCATCAACACTACCACTACCAGTTTCGCTGCTGCTACTCAACACCATCAATTTTTCGTAATACTCAACTGTTGAAATCATTTTCCAAAGAAAAATTTTTCACAACTAAATTCGGGAAAATCACCCTGATTTTCTTTAGGTAGACAGCTTCATCATTGGCTTCGATCTTATGTTTCACACCAAATGGGCTTGTTTAGATCAAATTCTGACAAAAAATAATATGAACCAGAACTCAAATCATCACTTCTGAAGTGTATTATCTGACTTACAGATCTCAAAGCTACGGAACGAAACGCGAGTCGCGCTGCGGCTAGTCAAGTTTAGGGTTCCGACTTGTACCTGATTAATGGAGGCAGGTTTAGCGCTTCGATTGATCGTCAATGAATTTACAGGGACAAATCCTTAAGCACAGTGACAGCAGAGATCAATGGGGCGGTAGGACAAAAATGAGGGGAGTTTTCCCGCGCTTGGATTCCTCTCTCTCTCTCTCTCTCAGCTCATTCTCGGGGAGCTTGCCCTAAAGATTTAAATATAATTACTAAAATATAAAACAGATTTTAATTATATTTTTTATCACTCAATTTTTAAAACTTAAAATAAAATAAATCATTGATAAGAATAAAAATAACATACAAAATAATAAATAAGTAAGTAAAATAAATAAATAAAATAAGTAAAAGTCATTTTTGTTGTTATTTAGGTGGATAGATAAAAATTAGGCTAATTAAACTTATACGAATTTTTATATTAATTTATCCATAGTAATTACATTTCAAAATTTTTTAAAAAATAAACATAGATTTCTTTACCCAATCTTTTTATTAGAAAAATAACTGCTTTCATAATTAAATCCATTATCTTTATATCATAATGAAATAATCTTATTTATTATACTAATATTTTATATTTTATTAATAATATTAAGTGGGCCATATCACATAGATATAACTCATTTTAATGCGCTATCCATATGTAAACGTGTCAACTCATTATAACATATTTATATAGCGAGCTGTGCCTAATATGACATAAGACGTATATGTCTCGGCCAAACATGACATATGGGCTACGCTGTGCTTGGCCTGACGTGCATATAGATCATGTCGTGTCATAAATCAGTTCGAAACAACTCATATTTAATAAAATAAATAAATATTAAAAAATAAAAATATATAATATATTATAAAAAATATATTATATTATATTTTGTTAAATATTTGTTATAATAAAATTTTAAAAAATAAAAAAAAATACTCTAATAATAATTCAATTATTTATCAAGCTTTACTTTTAGAATTATTTTTTTTATTAAAATTAAAAATAGCTAACAGTTTTACATATTTTTTATGTCAAATTAATTATTGAAAGAGATGCATATTTTTATAATCTTTCATGTTATCCTACTCCTCTTTTCGTGAATTATTTGACCTCCTGATATTAAAAGCTAACTCTAATAATATCATATTTGTTAGTAAAACTAAGAGGTCCCATATAATTAATATGAGTATAAAAATTATGCACTCATTGGCTTTCCATCAATCAAAAATTTTGATTGTAACGAGATAAGTTGGTATTAAAAAGTTTCTCTATTATTTTAATTTTTTTATTAAAATATAGCTAAATATAATATTTTTAATAATTTTAATAATTATTTAAAATTACTTATTTAAATTTTAAATGATATATTATATTTTATATCTGTATTATTTTAAGATAATCATAATGATCTCAAAAAAATATAATTAAATCAGTAAATGATAATAATTAGCTTAAAAATAAATTTTAAGCAGTGTAACAAGTATATATAAATTCGTTACTATTTCAATCATCTTCTAATTAATAGCTGTAATTGGTTCAACCGTAAGAATATTTTTTTATTGTGAAAGATGGTAAAAATAAAATAAAAAGAATACATAGTCTTCAATATCCAGTACATAAAATTTTATCTTATTAGGCAGTTAATTTTCATCTTCTTAGATCTTGACTTGTTTTGTTTATATAATGTATTGAATTATTACTTTTGAAAAGAAAAAAAGTTGACAAATAGAATAATATTTTATATTTTTTACACATACAAAAAAATAAATTATAAATTATTTTTAATATAAATATCAATAATATTATAGGTGTAACTTATATAAAATAATTTACTATTTAAAATTACAAAGTTGTGATTTTAATAAAGAAATAATAAATTATTATTTGAAATGCGGTAAAAAATAATAAAATTTTTACTAAATATCCTAAATTTATTTATAATGATATTGATTATTTTAAAAATTATAAAAATAGTGTATAGGTGTTTAAAAATTTGAAAATCGATAACTTTTTTATAATTTTTAATTTTAAAAATTTTGATTTGATGTAATAAAAATATAAGATAAATTATTATATGATAATTATATTTGACTAGTTAAAAAAATATTAAATTTTATGTGTATTAATTTAAAGAGTAAGTCTTATTTAAATTATAAAAAAATAAATAGTTTTACATTTAATAAAAATATAAAATAAATTATTACATGATAATTATAAAAACTAGTTAAAAAAATATAAAATTTTATGTATACTAATTTAAAAATTAATTTTTATTTAAATTTTAAAAAATATAAATAATTTTATATTTATTAGAATTTTTTTTTAAATTAAACTATATATTTCGTCAATCCTTCTAATTTTAGTCACTAGTTATACTGAAAAATTTACAGTCCTATGCCACCTAAAAATGTTAGCTTAATTTTAATTAAAAATAATTATTGTCTATTATATTTTTTTCAATATCTCTTCAAGTATTATGTATTCTTATGACATATTTGACTGATAAAAATAAAAATTTTATTATCATCTTATTATCAGTAAAATATTTATTCATATATATATATATATATTATATGAAATAATTATTCTTGAAGTTATAAATACTCTTCTAATTTAATAAATAAAAAATATCAAGATTTTTTTTGTATTATTTATTTCTAATATGTAACGAATGATTATTTCCGTAAATATGACAGTTTTGCCCCTATTTTCAAACGTTCATCCAAATTGAAAACGTTCGTCCTTTTATCATTCATTTCAAACCCCGATTGCTTCATCATTTATTTTTCGGCTCCCAACAGTTCGTCATTCTTCTTGTTTTCTTCATCCCTTTCTTCGCTTTCTCTCCGGCTCACAGCAGCCTCTTCTTTTGTCGTTATATTCGTCTTCTCTAGCTTCCATCACTCTTCAAAGCACTGTATTAGAAAATAGAGAGGATATTGCCAAATAGGCAATCCTGCCCGTGTATATATTTTTTTACCTTTTATGTTTATTT
>JAOVVI020013785.1:0-11727 GCA_028571085.2 Nepenthes alata | reverse complement strand
CCTTTCCTTCCTTTGCTTATAACATCCATTATTTAGCAGCGTGAATTTGTGAATGTGTGACTTGTTTCCCTCTGTCATACCAGTTTTATGCTTCACATATTTTTTTAACCACAAGCAGAAATTTAAATAAAAACCATTAATAAAAAAGGGGAAAATTTCTATCATATCATTTTTCTTTCTTTATTTTTTTCTGATATAAATATGATTTGTAGTTCATCATTTTAAAAATTATATATGAATCGTATCAATAATAACGTAATATTGATTAATAAGATATTCGGATGCCATGGTTGATTTTTTTTAAAAAAAAAAAAACACTTAATTTTAATAAAATCAGCTCAAATTAAAAATAAAAAAAAATAGCTCGATTAAAATAATAAAATAATATGGAAACTCTTGCTGTTGTTATTTTTGACTTTGTTTGCATTTTCCACATTTTCAAATTATGCTATTTAAAATGAACACTCTTTTTAAATTATTTTATGACACTATCAAAAAATAATATTTTATAGATTTATTTGTACTAATAAATTTATTAAAAAAAATGACATATAAATATCTCGTAATTAAAAATATAATGAAAAATATTTTTTCTATGTTTTTCAGCAGAATCTGAACAAATAAAAGAAAGTATTTTTCGTTTTCTTTCATTTAATTTTTCTCTTATTAGAGCATAATCTAAATAACAATGCAGTTCATAATTTTAGCTCTAAAGAGATAATTAATTACAAAAGTAGCCCAATAAATTTCTCAATGTTACTAGTTCTGTATATTGTACACAGTAAAAGGCATACTATGGCGTCAGTTCCCCATCGTAAAGGGCAATTTCATTTGGGGGACCTTTTCTTTAATAGTTTAAAATACAGGTCCAATTCCAATAATGCATACTTACCCGCCCGCCCCCACCAAAAAAAAAAAAAAAAAACAAATCACTCCAATAATGCCAACTCAGCCCATTGCACTGAATTAGGGAGCTGAATTAGAAAGCTAATTAATGGAAAATAATTATTCTTCTGTTATTTTTTTTAAGTTTTTTTATAAATTTTATTCTCTTTTTTTATTTTTAAATTATGTTTATTATAAGTAATATTTTACTCGTTATTTTTTTCAGTTAATAGAATTTTGTTCGCCATATTTAAAGTTATGACGGACAGGCCACTCAAAAAAATATATAAATAAAAATTAAATATTAATAATTAAATATAACATTTCACTGGTCAAATTTAAATTTTTTATTTAATTTTATAAAATTTGCACATTATTATTGTGACTCGTTTGTCACTCTAAATTTATTAGATTTATTTTTTATCAAAAATAATTACATAGTTATTTTAAATTTTTTACTTTAAATATGTGTCTCTATAAAAAAAATCCAAATTAAGAAATTTTATAGGTGAAACATACATTTTTTTGTGTAATTTTGTAAAATTTATTTATTAATCATCATCATTTTATATTATTAAAATCATTTAAATTTACTTTTTACCAAAAATAGTGACACAATCAATGCACTATTATTCCTTCAAAATATTATTTCAAAAGTTTGTCCATTAAAATAAATAAACATAAATTATGAATCTCTATAAAAAATTCTAGATTTGAAATATTTTATCAGTCAAACTAAAATTTTTTATTTAATTTTATAAAATTTATTTATCAGTTATTATAACTGATTTATTTCTGTAAAAATATTTAAATTTAATTTGTAATTATATAATAATTTTATTTTTATTTTTAAATGATAAAACTATAAAATTATGAATCTCTACCTATAAAAAAGAGAACATCCCAACTCTACCCCCATGCAATAGTACATGTGTAATGATGAAAACTCCAACATGTCCAATATTAAGGGAAGTTCCAATTTACAATTTTTTTTTCCATCACGCGTGTATCACGTGACAGCAAATAATTGTGACAAATTTGGTGAGGCTTTCTTTCGTACATTATATATATATATATATACATATTCGGTAATAAAATAAACTTCAACAATAAAATTTAGCAAAATAATAACCAAGAATGAATTTAAAATAAGTTTTATATTATTTTTGTTTATGTATTTTGACACCATTATTTAGGCATGGAAACTAGCGGTTAGTCCACGGTTTAATGCACCTGGCCCATTCCTCATTTAATAGGGCGTAGGGGCCACCTCAAATTTAGATACGACATCCTCTGCAATTTACAAATTATTCACGTTCTTTTGCCCCAAAAAAATATATATAAAAATAAAAATAAAAAACTCCAATTTACTACTTGAAGATCTTAGTTACTTTCAACTTGTAACTGATTTTAGCATAACATATTTTTAACATAAATATAAAATTATATCATAATTATTTATATTAATAAATTTATATAAAAATAAATAAATATCATATTAATCGATAATATTTTATTTATATTAGGTAAAAAAAGATAGTAAATAATTATATTCACATACGAATTGGGGGTTAGGATTTACTACTTCATGATACCAGTTACTTCTTCATTTGAGTAGTGGTAGAACAACGTCCTTAAATATATGTTATGATATTAATCTTATTAATCACTAAATAATTATAGTCTTGTAATAAAATGGATAAATTGATGTCATGGTCCAAAAGCAACCAATGAATATGTTCTTAACATTTACTTTTTTCTTTTTAATAGAATAACACCATTACAAAAAAAAAAAACATTCAAACGTAAACATGGGTTCAGCATTTTAATATGAATTTATTTTACTTCTAAATTATTAGCAAATTTGTTATTGGGGGATACAGCCTAAAACAAGTCAACTCAATACTTTAGTGGATAAGATGTCCAAATGCCAAATGAATCGATAAAAATTACCACATAACCCATTAATCAATAGTACTTGAAGCGCTCAAACATCCAAACCAAAGGGTAAAATTTGAACAGTTTGACTTTAACAAAACTTAATAACCAATCAACGTGACGCTGACCCTAAAATTTAAGTGGTCCCATCATTAAATAGAAACGCTCATTACATACTATTAACAACACCTCTCACCACTTATTCAAATCGGTAACATGTACGCATTAATTTCAAGTGCTGCTTAATCAAACGGTACCTATAATTATAACCAAAGCCACTCGCCAGAAAGAATATATTGACAAAAATATTACTTAATTAGATGACTCTACAAAAGGAGTATAACCCTCTAAACATACGTTCATCCCCATCCTCTTTCATTCTCTACTTTTTTGTTCATCAACATCTTTCCAAATCTATTAGAAAGATTATTAATTTAAGTATCAGAAAATTTATTGGGAAATAAATCTCGTATACCTCTTATATTCAGTCTTATTTTATTATGATGTATAAAATCTTGATTCATAGTTATGAAAATCAGATCCATTTGTATTTGAATATCCAAATAAAATAGTCAACTCCCTAATTCGTACGATAATTTAAATTCTCAAGATTCATCATTGGCACTATCCGTAAGAAGAAGTAATAATCAATCCGCCCATTTCAAGACAGAACATGGTTAATATTAGGGCTTTGCCTAGCATACCACCCAAGAACAACATTTCTCATGATGATGATCTAACAAATGGTAGCTATAGAAATATTCATCCGACTAGAAATATAAATGTACAGACCCTGGCGGATCAAGTCTACTCTATGTCCAAGGTTCTCAAGTCTTTTTGGAACAAATTGAAGGGACACCCACTAGGAGCTCCATCATCCAATTTTCAAGCTTCTTCATCAAGAAGGAAAAATCAGAGAAAAAGGTAATCATCCAAGGAGATAATTCCACAGCCAAAAGGCCGCAAAACTCAAGAAGCCTCAAGTGATAGGATCTGGACTCAATTAGAAGGTTGATCAAATTTTAGAGCCCAGAAGAAAAGCTAGAATGGAAAAACCCAGGTTGTTCCCATAATGTAGGAAAACCTTGGACTCAATATGAAGCTTCATATAGCAGCCTTTCGTGAAAAGTCCATACTTGGTAGGTCACACATGTTTTGCCAAACCATTCAAAGTTGATGGCATTCCTCAACACAAAGAGAGTTGCATCTGAATCTCAGGTGGAAGAGCAAATTAGAAAGACCAAGTAGCAGCAGTTTTGATGAAGTACTGATATACATTCGATCTATCTAACTAAGTTGCCATTTACAAGAGAGATCAAGATGTATCAACTCCCTCTCAAATTAAAAATGCCAACATTGAAACCCTACGACGAAAATACTGAACCCATAGATCTTTTGGATCATTTTTATACCTTACCGGACTTTCAAAGTCTAAATGATCCGACCTTATATCTCTGCTTCTCAATAACCCTCAAAAGAGATGCCCAAATTTGGTCTTATCAACTAATACCAAATTTGATTTGAACATTCTGGAAGCTAGCTGATAATTTTCTATCATAGTTTCCTTCAAGTAGGAGGAAAGAAAAGTAGTGGTTGCACCTTATCTGTATCCAATAAGGACCCAACGAAAGTCTAAAGTACTTCTTGGCTCGGTTAAACATGGAGGCCCAAGGAATATCGAAACTTATCAATAAAATGAAGTTAAATTCATTCATGATGACTATGCAATCAGGCAAATTTTTTACATATTTGATTCAATAGGAATCCATAACTATTCTTGAGGCAAAAATCATCACTCAAGTTTATATCGCCGCCGAAGAGACTACAAAAATAAGAGACCGGAGTGCACAAACCATCACCCATGATCGAATAGAAGAAAAAAGAGGACAGTGATAATTTCACCGCTCGAGATCCCAAAAAGCAATCAAGGATGGAACCGAGCGTCAGAAGGGAGTTCAGACTTTTGAATTTAACTCTTTTAAACGACACTTAGACAAATATCTTGATGCAAATTCGAAATAAGAAATTTCAGAAATGGTTCAAACCGATTAAAAACCTTCAAGGGGGAGACTAGTCAAAGTATTGTTCCTACCATTGATTTTTGAGTTAAAATATTTAGGACTGCCAAACTATGTAGAAGGAGATTAAAACCCTCATTTAGAGATGGTATATTAATAAGTTCTTCAGAGACTTGGGACAAGGCCCCTGGAGTACGAACGACAACAAAATAGGATAGCAAGAACAACGTAATCGTGTAACTACTGAAGTGGTAAATATGATATCGATAAGGCCACTCAAAAGTAAAGTTCCGGACCACCCTGAGAAAACTTCCAACAATAAGAAATAGTGGCTAGGAATAAGGAATAGTGTCATTAATTTTAGTGACAATTATATGATTCATATAGTAACTCTCCATTCCGACCCTCTTATCATATCAGAACTCATTTTGGATGGTATTCTTAATTACCAATTGAAAGAGCCATTATTGATAATGAAAGCTTCAAAGTTTTAATTTACCTTAATGCCTACTTTAAGTTCGGATTAAAAAATGGCAAAATGAGGTCGGCCAAATGACCCATGTACAAGTTGGACAATGAACCCATACCGGTCCAAGAAACCATTCAGCTGAAAGTCACAATATGAACATATCTAAATACAGCCTCTTGAATGCTAACGTTCCTAGTAATGAACTTACCTTCGATCTACAATGCCATATAGGAATTGCCTTGCTTGGTGGCCCTCGAAGTGGTGCCTCAATCCTCATTTAAAGATAAAGTTTATAACTTCATGTGGAGTCAGAGAAGTTCTAGATGACCAAATCACCGGCCAAACTCACTACTTAGCTCAAATCAATCAGACGATTTTGAATCAACCGATTGAAAAATTCAACCTCTGAGACAAATTCACGCTATAATAGAGTCAATCCGGCTAGTCAACTGATTGCAACCCATTAGATACGAATGAGCCTGAGAAATATGTCTAGATTAGACATTTCTCCCAAGTCAGCTACGTAAGCAGCTAATATTTTTTTTCAATAAAATTCAAAAGTGTTTGCATGAACACCATCAGATCTATCGAGAATCCTGTCCGACGCGATAGTCCACAGGTTGAGTCTTGATCTTGGATGCAAACTGATCAAATAAAAATGGTAGAATCACTCCACAGAAAAGCTCAATATCATGAGAAAGGAAGTCAAAAAGATTATCGATCCAACTTTATAAGGGAGATCCAATATTCAGATTGGTCGTCAAATGTAATACTCATAAAGAAAAGTAGCAGAAAATGACAGATGTATACCGATTTTATCGACGTAAATAAAATAATAGCTTTTCACTATCAAGAATTGATTTGCTGGTGAACTCAACAATTGGATATGAGTTATTAAATTTTATGGATGTCTATTCAAGATATAATTAAATCTAGATGTACCCTGAGGATGCAAACTTTACTTCATTTATGATTGATCAGGGGACAAAGTGTTGCAAAATCAATCCTTCTGATTTAAAGAATGTGGGAGTGACATATTTGCGATAAATCAAAAATTAGATATTTAAGACATAACTCGAAAGTAATATGAAGATACATATAAACGATAGACTCGTCAAAAGAAAACTAGCCAACAACCATATTTGCGACCTAAGTGAAACTTTTGAGGGGCTCTCAGCGCACCAAATGAAATTAAATCTAACCGAGTGTATGTTCGAAATAACTTCTAAAAAATTCTTTGGGTTTATAATATCTCATTGGAAAATTAAGGCGAACTCCAAAAAAATAAAAAGTAATTTTGGATTAGGAATTCACCTCGAACTATGCAGGAAGTATAGAGGTAAATCGGAAGACTCACTGCACTCTCTCGAATCCTAACGAAATTAGTGGAGAAATACCTTTCATTCTTTAATTCTATAAGAAGGATTAAGGCAAACAGTTTTCAATAGATGTAAGACTATCAGTCAGCTTTCCAAGAATTAAAGAAATATCTAGCCAGCCCTTCACTCTTGTCCTCTGCGTAAAAAGTGAATAATTATACCTTTATCTTACCATATTCAACACGACACTAGGTTCGATCTTGGATAGACAAGAACCCAAAATATAATGGCCGATTTATTATGTCAATAATATTCTAATAGAAATCGAGACTCGTTACTCGCACGCCAAATTGATAACTTTAGCATTGGTCCACTTCAATGGAAATTTTCGGCCATACTTTTAAACACATAAGATCATCGTCCTAATTAATTAACCATGAAAGGGATCCTATAGAAGCCTAAGGTGTTTGGACGATTGATTAAATTGATTGTAAAATTGGACGAGTTAGACATAAAATTTCAGATGCAAACGACCATAAAAGGGCAGACCCTCAATGATTTTATAATCGAAATGACAATTCTAATTCCAAGTGATCTCCAGCAATATGAAGTCTCCTTGCATGAAGACGCATCGACGTAAATATTGCATGTAAATGGTTCATCTTCCAAGACAGGGAACGGAGTCGGTGTAATCTTAAGAACTCCGAATAGGTCAGAGATAAAATACTCAATAACATAGGAATTTTCTACCAATCATAATGTCACAGAGTATAAAACCTTATTGGTAGAGTTCAGATTAGCAAAGGAATGATCAACTAAGAGTTTGATCGTTTACAATGATTTGGAGCTGATCGTCCATCAAATGATTGGGAATTTCAAGAAGTCTAATCTATTCTCATAAAATATCTTGCCAGGGTAAAGAGCATGATCGAATCATTCAATAAGGTGAAAAATTGTCACATCCCAAGGGAAGACAACAAGAAGGCGGATCATCTCACAAAAGCTGTAGTATTTGGGAACATTAAGCAATACGACAGAGAGATAAGGAGAGTCCTCAGGGTACCGAGCGTAGAGATCCCAAAAGAGGAGATATTCTAAATCTCGAACAACAATACCTGGATGACTCCTCATAGAAGATATCTTGAAGAATGTATTCTAGCGAAAAGTCTGGAAGAAACCAGACGCGTAAAAAGGGCAGTGGGGTGGTACATCCTCAACTATTACAAAGAGGGTACCCATCCCTTACATATGATGTTTGACACCAATGAAGCTAACTAAGCGCTGAGTAAAGCATACCTCAGAATTTATGGGTCATACATAGGAGGTAAAAACCTGGCATACAAAGTCAAACAATAAAGCTACTACCAAAGCACGATGAAAAGAAACACAATAAAATTCATAGAAGATAATATAAAAAATTGTTAGATCCATGAGAACACCCCTCATCGGCCACACACCGAACTCTAAACCTACAGGTGCCCTCGCCATTTACTCAGTGGAGACTTGACATATTAGAGTTGGTTACCCATTACACCACGATAAAGAAAGTTTATCATAGTAGCCATAGATTACTTCACATAATGGGTGGAGGCCTCCCCACTAGTGAAAAGCACTGAGAAACATGCGATTGAGTTTGTGCAGCAGAGCATTATATACCGATTTGGGATTCTCGAGGTCAGAGTGACCGACCACAGAATCCAATTTACCAAAAAAGGGTTTACCAACTACTATACGAGTTTAAAAATTAAATTAGTTTATACTTTTGTTGCCTATTTGTAGACGAACAGGCAAGTAAAAGTAATAAATCAAACCATGTTACATGGGTTAAAAACAAAGTTAGAAGACACAAAAGGTTCTTGGATAGACGAGCTACCCTCTGTACTATGATCCAACCGACGACCCATAGAGAACCAACACGACAGACACCGTTCAACTTGTGTTATAAGGCAAAGGCAGTCATTCTAATAAAAATTGGACTGCTTAACCTTCGACTAAAAAATTTTGATATACAAAGTAACTCCTCACTTTTGAGAGGACACATCGATTTACTCAAGATAGTCCGAGACACAGCAAAGTTATGGATGGCGGCTTACTAGCAACGAGTCACTCGTTACTATAACAAAAATGTGAAGGCTCAGTGATTCTAAGTAGAGGAGCTAGTTTTGAGGAGCATACATGTTACAAGTAAGATCGTTTACAAGAACAAACTTTCCTCTAATTGAAAGAGACCACTCCTAATCTCAGGCATTCTCCGGAATAGTGCATATAAACAACACACTCAAAATAAAAAACTAATCCCGAGTATATAGAATGCTCCCCACTTTAAAAAAAATTATCAGTAAATTTACACAGAGTAGAGGTTAGTTTTGTGCACAATATATGGGGTGCTTGTATAATGTATTTACTCTTATTGATAACAATAAAATTGTTATGAATTTATTACATCAGTTGCTCAATTCTGTGCTTTCATATGATTTTATGAGTACAAGTGACAATAACTGGCTCTAAATTGGGTAAAACTCTCACATGTTAAAACGACTTGCTTAAAATCACGGTCATTGCCTCGGTTGAAGTAACCAGGCAACCCAAAGACTATTGAACACAAACTATCATATAAAGAGTTGGGGAACTTGCATATCAAAATTTAACCTCCTTTTTAAGAGGTCAAATGAAATAAACTTCGGGGGCTTTCCTAACATTAGTGATACAATATTCCCTCGCAACAATGAGCACCGACAGTCAAATACGGTTGACGAATTAGGGTCCAACAAAGCTTGGCAATAATGGTAGCCACACTTAGTTAGCAAATGAAGAACGTGTTGAACAAAAAATTCAGCATGTAAAAAAAATAGTATCAGTGATAATAATTGGTACAATCTAATTAATTTCTTAATATATAAATATAAAAAACAAAGAGATCCAAGTTTTCAACCTAAAGATTACAAGTGCATTGTCCATTGCCTACACAAGTGCATCTCGACTATTCAAAAGTTTGGAACCAGCCAAAAATCATGACGGCTGATCCCCACCAGGCTCCGAGAAATTATTGATGTCAAAGCGCTGAGAACCCCCAAGTTTCCTCAGATCGAGATAGCCCATGGAAAGTCATGAGCCACTAAGGATACGATCTGCTCATAGGTAGAAAATTCCTCTTGAAACCTATGATCCAGAGTAAGACCAATATCTTTCAGTCAAAGATGTACCCTCAGCTCTCTCTCAAGATGAGCACACTTAATCTGAAGATCGAAATTTAGCCTAGCATCTGAAGGTGAATGATGCTTAGCCTCTTGGAGTCTATCCTCATGTGAGGCAATTCGATCTATAGCGACGACTTTCTCATCTGAAAGCTCTTGAGATCTCGCCAACTACTCAAATAATTCTTTTGTAAATGGCTCGATTTTGACACTACTCAACCTCGATAATGGCAATGTCAACTCAAATCTCCATCTCCCTGAGAATGGTCGAGTCAATATACACCTGGGATAGGCAAGGAATTCCGATTCACATCTATGCATCACACCCTCAATCAGATGAACCAACTCCTACAACTGTCAATTAAAGCAAACTAGTCAGCCAAAAATAACAATGACAAGGATAATACTTGGAGATAAAAGGTTAAACAAATATTATCTTTGTGGTAAAAGATCTCTCCTAAAAGAGAAACTGGGAGAATATCTGCACTCGAAGATGAGCAAAGTCCTCGAACATAAAAGAGATAGCGTGTGACGCTAGACAGAAACTGCAAACCCATGGGGAGGAGAAAAAGCGTCCAGATCCTCTAGGTACGAAAATACAGAAGTGTCAGCTTAAGGAACCTCCTCCGCTTTAGAAACACCTCTAGATTATTATCAAAACATTTCTCTATTGTCCGAATATTATTAGTAGACTCCACAATGAAAAGTAGCATGAGGTGTAGAAATAAACTGGTTGAACGATAGATTTACAAAAATTTGGACCCCGAATTTAGTTATAAACGAAGTAGCAATTGGTTCATTCAATCCACTGGTGATGGGTTCGTTTATTGTAGCAACAATGGGTAATGAAGTTTTACCACTCACAATGAATTCAGACAGCTCTTCAAAAATTGGGCAGCCCGGTGAAGAATAGATAGAAGCTGGCCTCCAAGATGACTCACTGACTTCCAGCGTGGTCCTCTCATCACAAAACCCCGTCGATCGCCTTGTCATAGTCACTTGAGGAAGATGAGAGAGGATATGACCTTTTGACTATTCTTTTAGGAGAATCTCGGATAAAAAATTCTTTTCATTTTGTTTTGGGTCGACGGAGAGGTATATCGACAATGGTCCCCCTTCAGCTCTCACTTCCCAATCAATTTCAGCGAGCGCCTGCTGGATGAAAAAATTATTTGTTCGTTGGTGTGAAATAGCATTTTTCTCTATCAACTTAGTCAATGGTAAGTCTCATTTTTTGAGACATCTCTAGAATAAGTAAGATTAACTAATTCCCATTCATTAGGGAGTGTCTAGCCGGAAGGAACTGCAATATAAAAGTATTGGTCCTTTTAACCATTTATTGAGTCTAGATTACCTCCGTTTATTCAATACTTTTTTAGGAAGTAAAAGAAATCCAATCACTCTCCTAATTGAATCGAAAAATAACTTTAACAGTCCTGACATCCGAACAAAGTTCCCAGCGATGGAGAAAAACGTACAAAAAAATCAAGCACTTAATAGCGTTGGGGTAGAGGTGGGCCACGAAAATTTTGAGGGCCTCTAAAATCTCATATAGTTTCATAATTCGTACGATAATCCAACTTCTCAAGACGCATCAGTTATCTATATCCCAATCAGACAAAGATGGAAGGAAAAAATAGTCTAATTTAATCAACAAAATCATCTAACCAAACAAAAAAAAAAAAGAAGAAAAACCTCATGCAAAAGCACCCAACAAACATATAAAATTAATAAATTTAGCAACATCTTCTATGGTCCGCCTATACGATTATTTTGTAACTCACAACTTTTTTTTGATTGACTTGCGAAATCCTTTTGTGATCGGTACACTCTCGTGGTCCATATTTAGAATTAATTATATATTTTATATCGTGGCTTGCACCTCTCTCTCTCTCTCTCTCAAG
>JAOVVI020013784.1:0-11728 GCA_028571085.2 Nepenthes alata | reverse complement strand
TGCTGATTTTGAAATAAATCAGCCGAAATTTTGGGTGATGTGTAAATCAGGTGAAAATAGAGCTATGGCTCTAGCGATAAAGAAGAAGAAGAGGAGAGGAGAGGAGCCGGGTGAAGGCAGAGGAGGGGCCAAGTGAAGGTGAAGGCGATGCTTGCATATTCTGCAAGTTTGCTACCGTCGCCAGAGACCGCTTCAGAGCAGTCATCGTGGCCGGCGCTGTCTTCCGTGCAGGGTGATCACGATTGAAGCAAACCAGGAGCGCGGTCGAGAGAAGAGGCACGCACAAGATGTGCGACACGGGAAGAGAGAGAAATGTCACGCGGAAAAGGAGATAACGGTTCGAGTACCTTGGAACATCCTTTTAGTAAATCTACTTAGTATAAGGTCGAGGCAAATAACATCTTGTCCTATCTCTAGTTTATTTTAGTATTTGATATGTTCTACATACATATTTTATATCAGTATGTTGTATGAATAATAGGCTGGGATCTGAGACCGGTGGGTTAGTGCATGTGAGTCTACGGTAATCCAAGGCCCTAGTGAGTCAATATAGGATGACCAAGAGTTACAGGCCTAAAATGCAGTCGATATAGAAAATAGGATGTCAAAGAGCTGCAGGCCTAAAATGTGTCCGGACTGATAGCCAATAACATGAGATGGCCAAGAGTTGCAAGTCTAAAATGTAGCTGAACTAATAGCCGATGATATGAAATGGTCGAGAGCTACAGGGCTAAAATATAGCAGGCTGATAGCCAATGATATAAGATGGTTAAAAGTTGCAGGCCTAAAATGTAACTGAGCTAATGGAGCAAATAATATGAGATGGACTAGATCTGTTGGTTTATAGCGTAGCCATTATGATATGTAGCATTCGATTCTATTTGCCGTTGACCTCTGTTTATATAGGTATGCCGTAACTTCTATTTACGTTGGTGTGTCGTGGCCTTTGATTATGTGCCAAGGTATCAGAGCACAATTTATTATGCATTCGTATCGGTGGGATGGTACGATGAGATCCTACTTTGCGTGTGCTGATGATTTAGCTTCTGATATCAACGATTTGGGATTTATATCTGTCATCTGTTTTGATATTTGTTTATGAATTCTCCCTCTAAATCACATATACTGTTTTGTGCATGTTTATGACAATACTTAATGAACTCCCAGCTCACATTTTCATATTTTCATCTCTTCAAATTCGTAGAGGACTTGGATGCTTTGCAAGAGTTAGACGAGAACTGATGCGACGTCATGTGATCCGATGGGTTGGGCATCTATTACAACTCAGATGGCATTGGTTGTATTTCTCTATTATTTGGATTGAGTTTATTATGGGTTTTGTTATTTTTGAAAAATAAATTTGGCCGAGAGTAGACCTATAGATTGTGTAATAAGGACTGCAATTGAATATATATATATATAATTTAGATGAGTTCATGTTTGGATATCTCCCTTACGATGTTTAGAGCAGATCATATTTATATTATCCGGACGGTTGTCTGATAAAATATTGTACGTGTTTGACTTGTTGGATACTGTATTTTGGTTTGTCACACCCAAATTTTTAAAATTTTAATTTTATAAATAACAAAATAATTAGACCTGCTAAGTTTCGGGATAGGGCAATTTCAGTTTGAGAGACTAATTCCTTTAGCTTGTAGGACCACGTTCCTTAAATCAGGTACTTTATCTTACCCCTATCCACCAAAATATATATATATATAAAAGATAATAAATTTGCTATCCTATTTTATTTAGCATGAGTGATTTTCATCCTTTTTTGTTGAATTCCAAAGCTGTTGGCAATTTGCAAAGAGTTCACCCACTTGTTCATTGCCGTGATTGGCCAAGTTTGAAAAGTGACATATTTTTAGATGATGTCTGTCAGTTCATGTTATGATGTGACTAGTTTCAGCTGACTTGTTAATATTATTCTATTATTTGGCTAGGAAAGTTGGGAGAAGAGGAAATCAAAACTGAGACCTTTTGGTCCCACGGCCTCAGCGGCTCAGCCTTAACCAACTTAGCTAGTATCATGGGCTTTCAGCTGCTATTTTCCTCAGGGGTTTGTTCGTGAATCCAGACATCTAATAATATTTCAATTATGGTTTGAAAAGTGGTTTAGAGGAGATGTATTAACACTAAATAATATCCGAAAACATGAGAAACCAAGGCAGCAAAGTGGGGATTTTCCAACTGTTACTTTGTATATGCTAAAACATTACGAGATTAAAATCATTAAGGGGAATGTTGAATTGTTTTGTCACTTTACAAACATAAAAGTAATATTGGCCAATACACTGTATCGACTAATACATTCCAATATCGAGCATCCCCGATACCAAGAAAACCTAATACCAATATATATTTTGCCCATTTTTTTAATGTTTTTTTTCTAAACATACCAAACACTACTTGTAACACACGTCCCTCTCTCTACTCATGAGCAGCAGATTACACACCCAAAAGATAGACTTAGCAAGTTCTTCTTCCACTTCACCAAATTCTTTTAAATATAAATTATTCAAAAATATACCTTAATCCTTCTATTTTAAACATTGCTCATCTTCAAAATTCTCAATCTTTGAGTTGAATTTGAGATTATTCACAAAACTACTTAAGGAAAAAAAAAAGGAAGAATTATTGTTTTAAATCCATTTTTCTTATTCTTTGTTGCTTTATTTAGAATATATATACTGTTTCTAATAAATATTTTACAAATTTTCGACTAAAAAATGAGATCTAATCCTCAACTTTGAAAACACTAAAAACACATCTAATATAAAATTTCAAAATCTACTCAAATTTATACTTAGCGTCTACATCTATGTTATAAAACTTTAATTTGCACATTTTTATGTTGAATAATGAAATACTATTTTTTTGGAAAAATATATAAATTTTTTTAAAATTATTTTTTATGATCATTTGTTAAATAAAGTTATCACATTGTGGGTAATATTAGGTTTCATGAATTTTAGTATTTTTTATTTGTTTATGACTCTTAATATTTTTTTGAATCTTTTTTCAAAAATAAATTATTTTCAAATTTTTAATATCTAGTTAGGAAATTCATTGGGAAATATAGTTAGGGAATTTACCATCTATTTAGGAAATCTGTTTTCAAAATTTTTATGTTTGATAATTTGATCAAATTATGCAATTAATTATTAATTAGTAATTCTACAACTAATTGCAAATTTTATTATTATTAATTGTTGAAACCTTGATCAATATTCCTTTTTCTTAATTGTTTTTCTAAATTTATGCTTTTAAATTTTCTGTACATATTTTAAAATGTCAACATCAAATACAGAAGGCAAGGAGGGCAGTAGTGATGGAGCACAAGGAGATTATGGGAGTGATATGAGGTGGAAGTTTTGTGATCTTGTGCAGGGACATATGAACAAATCTAAATGTAAATTTAATGTTAAAATAATTAGTTTAGAAATCAATAGGCTAAAAGAACATTTGGGCCACATTAGATGAAATGTTGCTCCATGTAGCTATGTATCGAGAGAGGCTAGGTAGCTCAAGTAAAAACAACAAAATGAGCAAAAGAAGCAAAGAATAGAGAAAAGGCAAATTTAGAGGGACTTGCATAAAAATCTCATGGATAGCAAGCTTGAATCCAATATAATTGGTGGCTTTGGCATAGGAGAACCTCATAGCAATATTATGGATTTAGGGCAGAGGAGCAAAAAGATGTACAATTTGAAATGGCCAAATGCGAGAGCATCAAAAGCTTAAAAGTGCGTGAAAAGAGACAAAATTTTCAAAACTCAGTTGTCTCATTTTGAGGAGGGTAACAGTAGAGACAGAGCAAGGGCCGCCGGTGGTTAGGTTTTGAGTATGTAGTGATATTTTATTGCCCAGGGGAGGATCCATAGCAGTTGGCAGTGAATTGACCTTGAGAACACACAAACTCGCCCAACTATACATAGGAGTAACTCCTCGAAGAAACCTAAGACAAGAGTCCTTGATGAAGGATTTGTGAAAAATGCTAAGATAGGTGGTCGATCATATTTAATGGTAGAGTAACATTCCACCAAATATAATTGCAAACAACCCACTTCACCAATCTATGTTTAGGCAAAAATACCTCAGTGTAGCATAAGTGTAAAAAACATTATAAGTCCTCTATATTTGGGAAAGGAAAAATAGGCCTAGCACACAAAGTCATCATTTTGGGGAAGGAATTTAATAAAAGGTCCAATAAAGTAACTAAAATGTAAGGGTTCCTAATTAAAACGCTCAGATTGGTCTACAGTGATAAAAATCCGACAATGGGATTCATTTATGAAGCCATGGACCAAGCAAAAATGACTATCAAAAAAGGTTGTTGCTCCTATGCAAACGTTTGAAGGACAATTGACTAGATGTGGAATTTCTAATTATATTAACAAGATTTAATTTGAAATATTAATAGTTCAATTATATTTGTGGAAAACTTTCCAACCATTTGGAGGTAACGGACAAAGTAAAAAAATGCTATCCAAAAATCAGAATCCAACCTGAATAATCAAATCTGAGCAATAAATCAAGAATATTATGTGTAACTACTAACTATGTAACACGTCAATTATACTACTGAATACTGAGTATATATTTTTTTGTTGTTAATATTTTGTGACAGATAAGATTCTTTTGGAACATAACTTGCATGAAAAGTCATTTTGTCTAAGAATCAAGGTAAATAGGAATTTAGTTGGTTGTTTTGCTAATTGATTCTAATATTTTTATAATTGAACTTTGTTAATTTTAATATTGGCTAACAGCTTAATGCAGCTAAATGGTAAATTCATTATGAGATTTTTGTTCTCGAGCTGCAAAGAATTGTGTTATGCAATCATATTAACAATTATAGGCTGGCCCATACTAGTAAAAGAGTAGTCTATCAATAATGAAGAGGTGTTAGCCTTGAGGGCTATTAAGGTAATGATAGCTAAAAAGGCCTTTAGCCTATACATAGCCCTACTTCTATTATAATCAGTAGCCCTGATGAATGACTAATTGTGATGAGTTCCTAGACCCTTTGAGATTAGACTCCTTGAACCTCTCTTCTCTTTATCTTTCTTTTCTAAACTGTCCGACATTCTCTCCCCTCTTCTTGTTTTTATCTTATTCTTCCCTTACATCCTCTTCTTGCAATTGTGTTATAGTCAAATCTAGGCTACTACATAATAATTGATATGAGAAGTTCTAATCCTTGGGAATTCAAATTCTTGATCACCAAATATTCACAAAAAAAAAGTTCAAAACACCAAAAAGTCAGTCCTCATTCTTAGTTCTTGAACTTGGTATTCGAATGTCAAGAACAAGTACTGTTCCACAATAAAATTCTTGCTTAGCCTTCTATTTTTCTTGTTTAATTCTTGAATTTCTTGAATATTTTTTTGGTATTATACATCAAATGGTGAATTCAGGAAGTTGCTCAATTCTGGGAAGTAAGCAGTCACCAATTCTACCCATTCTGTTACAAATCAGATGTTCTTGTCTGTATTGATGCTGTTGAATTCTTCATTCCTGTAAATCAGAGGTTGCATTACGTGTGCTACAAATTCAGTTCTTGAATTCTTGCACAACGCTGCACTAGTATCTTGGAACAAGAAGTCTGGTTTTTCCATCAGCAAGAAAACAACATTTTTATCATTATCAGAAATTCTTGTTTCCTTGAACAACTTCTTGGAGCCAAAAACAACAGTATGTAGCTAATTATCATTGATATGCCTTGATTACTCTAACATTAAATTATTGGTGATACTTGGTTTCTTACTTGCTTATTCTGAGTCTTAATTCTAGAACTGGATGATTCTAAATTCAGAATTCTGAATTCCACATCTGTACTACAGCTTCTTGACACTTGAGATTGTGACTTCGACATCAAACATTCTGAATTCCTCTGCTACCCAGTTCTGAAATGCTATTACAACCCAAATTTTTCAATCCACACAAGCCATCTGCAGTCTTTGGCCACTAACAATTATCATCCCTACCTTCCAGGCATTCAATCATATCACTCATGTCCTTCCCAGAATTGCCACAATTACTTTTAGATTCAGAGGTGTTTGATTTACAAAGGGATTCACAAGACCCATATCCCACCATTCATCATAAACACATCACATTCTTTCATAAAGCATCCACTGTCCCAGGTGTGAATGGAAACTATAGGTATTTTTGTATCTCATTTCAATAACTTCGCATTGTATGCAGCACAAATATTATTACATACTGTGTTCATTCCCTTGGGCATCAACAACAATGAATAACAAGTACAACCTTCCAAGCAATAAAAAAGATATACCTTGGTTATATTTCATCTCTTCAACAAATTTAGTAATGAGCATAACGGTCCTATTGTTCAAATGGAAAGAAGAACCTATGATTAGCCTTTTGGAAAATTTTCAAATGAATAATTTCAATGGAATCTTTCGATCTCTTATTTTACTATATTCAACTCTATGTATTCCTCTATTGGTAGAGTACATTGGATGTACAGAAACGGCTATAACAAAATTTCTTTTATTCATACTATCAGCTACTCTAAGAGGAATGTTTTTATACAGTGCTAACGATTTAATAACTATCTTTGTAACTTCAAAATATTTCAATTTATGCTCCTACCTATCATCAGGATATATCAAGAAAGATGTATAATCTAATGAGACTACTATGAAATATTTACTCATGGGTGGAGCAAGCTCTTCTATTATTATTCATGGTTTCTCTTGGCTATATAATTCATCCGGGGGAAAGATTGAGCTTCAAGAAATAGTGAATGGTCTTATCAATTTACAAATATATAACTCCACAGGAATTTCAATTGCATTTATATTCATTACTGTAGGAATTAGGTTCAAGCTTTTCTCAGTCCTTCTCATCAATGAACTTCTGACATATACAAAGGAGTGTGGTTTGATCAAGAAGTTTTTACCTCTCTATCTATCTCTAAGATGTTTGGATTTTTCAAAATTCTATGGACATACATAAAAAAAAAATTGCTATCCCCACTTGGACCATTATTTGGATTGGAAGGTACAAACAGTGCTATCTAACAACTGCAGCTACTTCATGACTGTTATAGTGATGGTAGCTCCACCATGTGCATCACCAATCTACAACAATCAAAGGCTAATAGCATCCTAGCAATTCCGCCATCACTGCAATATTCAATGGACATGGAAATACCAACCAGTTTCTTGGCATTTTGGGACCACCATAACATATAAAGCCGGACAGATCAACACGTAGAAGCAGATTTTGAACCTCATGGCAATATCTCATAATATATGCCCGTAAACTCACAAAGGGATAAACTAATTATTACTGGTTGTAAAACCCCATATGAAGCAAGATGTGCTAGAAATATGCTGTATGAAAGAATTTGACAATGCTGTCCAAACAACTTCCAATTCTGTTTTTCAAATGTATGTTCCCTTTGGCTATGTCACACAGAAGATGTTCTTGATCCACACATCAAAGCTGCCATGACACATTCATCATTCAAATATCAAATGACACTGCAGGACAATGATAATCAAGTCTGCAAACAACCATCTTCAATGGAAACTTCACCAACCGATAGCCCCAATCAGCAATTACACACATCAGCCAACACAGCAATTCAGTAATGGACCCAATTTGCACAGATTCAGCATAATATGGTTACACCCGGACATTTACAGACAACTCAAGAAAACAAACAAGAACCACAACAGATGAACTCAACAAAAAACACCATAGATGAACAACAGAACCAACCATAGCCATAAGAATCTGCAAATCCGATCCCTTAGCAGCATTTTACTCAGAAAGGGTCACATCAGCAAAATTTCATCAACTTACCAGAGCTTCGAATCACCAACCAGATCAGAGACAAATTCAATCAATTATAGAACTTCAGCAAACAACACCACAGAAATGACTCCAAGGTTGTCAATTTTCTTGAGCAAAGAGGAACTACAAACTCAGCTTACTCATCGTCCAACATTGCAAACAAAAGGACATATTTTCATAGGGCAACATGATATCCACTTCCCCAGATGAGTAAAATTCCTATAGTGATGATGCATGGAGTGGAGATGAAGGTGGTGGTCATGGAATTGATCTTTGAGGTTGTGATAATGGTTATGATGATAATGAGCCTATATTGTTGATTATTGAATACTCAGCATCCTCTCTCCCCATATCTTGGAGACCGTTCCTAGGCCGCCCTATGAGAAGATGAGGGGCATTGAATCACTACGGGAGCTAACACAACCTTGTAGAAGAAGAGGGAAAGGTGCCCAAGCAACTGGAGGTCCATCATATCGAGGAGTGATAGATAGTTTTGATAGTTTTGGATTTCCAATTCCTCAATGCTAGTGGTAATCAAGTATAGAAAACTATCCTGACTCCCAACCCCGGGATTTCTTAACTCATGAATACGGGCATCCTCCTCCTCCCTATTACCAGTACAGATAACAGTAGCAATAACAGCTAGATTATTGCGGAGCATTATAAGCCCCAGCTCATTTTCCATCACAACAACACTCTAGCCAAGAACATTTAGGGAGCATCACTACTAATGAGTTTGGCAATGTATGGATATTTTTTAATAGTCAATGCCAGTTCCAAGAAGTATATCTAAATCAATAATCCAATGATCAAAGAAATGATAACGATGGATATACACTAGACAAAGATCGCCGTTGTGAAGATATTAAGATAATTTGCACAACTTCAACAACTATTAATATAATTGTATTTTGCTTATTGCTTGAAAGTATTAACTTATTGGAATGTCAAATAATGTCTCACATTGTCTTATTCTCTACAAAATGTTTGCAGACTATGCTATTCAATAATCAATTTACTTATTTTCTAGCTTGGATATACTAATACAAAAGATATAATATTACAAGCATGTTATTTGCTCTTTTTTTTACAATCATTAACAACTTACATGCATGTCATTTGATAGTGAGTGACAATTCATTCT
The DNA here is from genome assembly GCA_028571085.2 of Nepenthes alata. NCBI lineage: Eukaryota > Viridiplantae > Streptophyta > Magnoliopsida > Caryophyllales > Nepenthaceae > Nepenthes > Nepenthes alata. Next base: position 2,745 of record JAOVVI020013784.1, on the reverse strand, counting down.
CTTTATTTGATTTTATTTTTATTATTTTAATATTTGCTAATATATAATCTAGTATTTAAATGTAGATTCAATGAGTAAAAATCAATAAAAACACTTAAAATATGCAAAATATGATTAAATGTGGTTAAATTTTAGTATTTATCTCAATTTTGATGTAGTTACCAAGAAAGATACATATTGTGCAATGATAGATATTACTTGTCAAGTAATGTACCTTCGACAATTACTCAAATCTCTTGAGTTTAAAGAGAGATAGGCCTTCTCAGCTATGGTGTGATAATCAAGCAATCATTCATTTGGCATCAAATCCAATATTTCATAAGCGCACAAAGCATGTTAAGGTAGATTATCACTTTATTCGTGAAAGTTACAACAATGCTTAATTCACATTCGTCATATGAAGATTGGAAATCAGCTTAGATATTTTTACCAAGTCATTAATTGGAGTTTGAACTACGGAAATTTGTAACAAACTAAACATGATTAATATCTATGCTTGAACATGATAAAAGTGTTCAAATATTTATTAGTATATTTGTTAGAATATAATATTAGAATATGTTATATATTATACTGAGAAATAATCCTTTGTAGGGATAGTTTAATATTTTTAATACATGTAAATAACCATATATATATATATTATATACAAGTGAATATAATTGACCCAATATTAGACTTTCTCATATTTTCTTATTCTTACAGTCTTAATGATACTGTATACATAGACAACATTCATCAAAAAAAATTTACGTCCAAATAACACAAATAAAGATTTACTAAGGGAGGAAATGAAGGAGGGAAAGACAACAATTCAAGTGTCTTTCTTTCATTTGGCTCAGTGAAAATTATGTTTTGACTTTCTTAGGTTCCTTAGTCATGCTTTGGGGGCCACAATATTTCACTTACACCGTTGACAATTTTGATGAATAAACAGAACTAGGAAACAAAGATGAATATTTAAATCAAAGTCTCAATGGTATTACAATAACTCTACATCTTAACCGATCATCATCCATCTGAAAGTGTTAGCAGTTGGCATAACCACAACTTTATTAGGAAGCAACAGAGCAACCTTTTTTATTCTGAACTTTGTTATTCTGAAGGCACAAAAATTCAGTAGGGTCATGTCCATACCTCTTCAGTGGGATCATTTTTTATAATTGTGGCTGGGGAAAAATCTTCCAACTCAGCAGCCTTCAATCTAGCAAGAGAGACAACACTTTCGGGAAAATTTGCAAACTCCGCAACGTGAATGCCAAAGCTTTGATCACAAGCTCCCGGCTCAACCTGGAAGTTAGGTGAAAAGTAGAGTAGCACACCTTTGCTAATTGTCAATTGTGCAGTCTACAAAGGAATGCTTACAATATAGAACAAATGATGATAGCACAGACACAAAATAGAAATGCTGATAACAGGGAAAATAAATGCAAAAACTGAAAAATCACTGAAGCATTTTTTACCTTGTAGAGCATAGTCAGCTTACGGCTTGATGAGTCTATGTGTGCACTAACATGATAATTTGCGACACCAATAATCTGCTTTGTTAAAGATTCACCCAAGGCATTCTCCTGTGCTAGGGATGTTAGTTCATGAAAGTGGGTTGCAAACAAAGTAGGAGCCTTGATCTCTTGAACAATGTGCTCACATATGGCCCAAGCTAGACCTGCTCCCCATAATAATACTTTGGTAATCAAACATACAAAATAAAAGATTAAGTAAATAGAACAAAGCATACATCACTATAAATTGAAACCGGGGACTGGTAGTTTAACCCCTTAAGCCGCCATCTAGTTTTACAAGTGTTCTCCTGTAAAAGAAATTCTCCACTCTACTATCCATAAGTTCAGTTGCAATTTTTACTTCTCATTGTATCTCAACCTATTCAATGCCGAAGTTCCATATTCCAAATATATGCACCCACTAAACAATATATATATATATATAGATGCACTTAATATAAACACAATATACTCCTTTATTGGTAAATAATAACGAACACATCTAGCCCTCTTTGACAAATTATACAAATTGACATCATCCTAATGATTATCTATTACTGAAAACAATTTTCATTGATCTATTACAAGAATTAAATCTTGTCGTACTGATGAGACTAAATTTAAAAATGCATATAGCTAATAATGCAGAGGGGGTGTGTTTGTATATGTACGAAAACACATAACAGAACTCGAGAACACTAGAAGAATTTATGAGCAATTTATGAGCATGAGGACAGGGAAGAGAAACCGCAGAGCATGTCTTACTAGGAACACATTACTAATAATTTGAACTTGGCAATAAAAAGAGCATGGAAATTGAAACTAACTACAAAAAGAAAGTAAAACAGTATCTGCTTGGCATGGACCCAACCAAGTCGTAGGAAAGAGAAAATCAGAGAAACATAAGATTCAGATGCTCCATGCAGCAGGCCAATACAAGGGATTAAACTGTGCATCATAGATCAACTAAAATCAAATCAATCCAAAATCTCCAAACTATAGATGCAAATATTTGTATCAAGCACCACAATACCGATATTTCTCCTTACCGTAATAAAGTTATGATATGTTACCGTATCGATAATATATTGCAATATATTGATTAATATTTTATATTGGCTGATAGAACCGATATATTAACTGATACAGCTTATCAACTTTTGATTTTAAAAAAAAAAAATGTCTTCAAATATATCCAATACCAATATGTATTGTCCCATATATCCAACACCGATATGGTCAC
>JAOVVI020013783.1:0-11728 GCA_028571085.2 Nepenthes alata | reverse complement strand
CTTGTTGCAGGGTCTTTTGAACAGGTTGGATTTTTGGTTTTCGTCCAGTTGCAGAGGAAACTCTGCCGGATTTTCTGTAGAAGTCCATAATTTAATTATGGGCTTAGGGTCGTCTTACCATTGACGGAGGTTATTCAATGGAGAATAATCCGTTCCGTCACATCATATTTACTTTAGATGTGCTTATTCTAAAGAAGTTGAAGAGCTGATCCTTGCCAAGTTAAAGATTTAGAGGTTGTCCAGTCAGTGGGATGAACCGTCAAGCTGGTTACAGAGACATACCAAAGGGAGAAGCACAGCAGCTAACTTCAAAGGGGCAGAACATACTTCCATGGTGCACCACATTTGATTAGAAGAAAATGAAGGGCTGTTTGGAGTAGGTAGAACTCCCAAGCAGTCAACTGAAGAATATTGTTCATGCTGTTGAGTGTATGTTTTGGCCCCGTCACCCTTGGTTGGTTGCATTAGAGTATAAAAATTATTCTTGGGCCTTCACCTGACAGCTTAAACTTTTAGATTTGATGGTTCTTGACAATGAATTAGAGACTTGTTGATCGAGGGATTTTGAGTTTAACTCCTGAAGCCCTCATTTCTTATAATTATTTCTCAACACATCGTATGGAATAGGCGTGTACTTAATCCACACTTCAAGACCAATAGGTGTATTCTTGTGAGAAGATGCATTAGAGTATAAAACCATTATTGACCCTTCACCTGACAGTTTAAACTTTTTGGGTTTGTTGGTTTCATGACAGGTTGGAATTTGTAAAAGCATATTACTGAAGAATCTCAGGGCTGGACCTTCCCCAGAGAGTATATATACTTTGATGAATGTCGCACAAAATTTACACTAGCACTAAAACTAAATTACATGCCTGTCATAAGTTCCTGTGGTTCCAGTGAATCCAAGGTCACTCCAAACAAGATCCCAGTAACTGCACATCACAGAGACATTCATCAGTCTTGAATTATAGGAATCATTCAAGTTTATAAAATATAATTTGTAGTGTTCATGGGCTCTGAATAAGGACAGGCCAAAGCCATGGTGGCTCTTACATTTTCTGACAATATACCCACAAAATCGAAACACTGTGATTTAAAACTCTATCCACATCCACCAAGGATGAGTGAGGAAACGAGCCTTCAACTCTGGGGACTTGGAACAACAGATACCATGACTCCCAAATCAACATATAGGTTAACATCTCAACTCACAAGGTCACTCAACTTTTATTTAAGTACTTCATGTCAAGCTTGGTATGGATGTAAGGTATAATTCAAAATCTCTACTCCTTGCTTCACCCTGGCTACAGCAAACACGCTGAAACTGAAGATGAAACACTAGCAGGGAAGGGAGACAAAGTTTTGCACAAAGAAGGGTGGGGTAATGAAAGAAATGGAGGAGAGCATGGATGAAAATATTGGCTAATATATATTAGTATTGGGCCCTCTGATGCCAATATTTCCTAATACCAAGATAATATCGTGATATTTTATTATATTGGCGAGACTTTTAGAATTTTTTTCTTTCGATATATTTTGATATTGATAGATATTATTCGATATATTTGGTACTAATATGACTGAAACTGATACCGATATTTTCATCCATGGGGGAGTAATAGTAAGCAAAGCACATAATTCTCTCAAATCAGCCACCTCCCACCACCACCCTCTGCCACAACTCTTAGACTGCTATCCACACTGAGTTGAAAAGCAGACCCAACACAGATGGTTGGCTGGAGGCCACAGGACCCCAACAGAGAAGGCTGGCCAACTGCAGGACCTAGCCAGACACTGTTGGATGGTCATTAAACCCCGACTATGACTCTTGGATATGGATTATTTTTCAAGATTTTTTCCCCTGCTCTTCTTTCCTAATCATTTATTCTTGTCAAGGGAATGCAAAAAAGCTTTTCCCACATTTTTAGTCCTTTATCATTCTCCCATTGGTATCACCAGGAAATACTTACATCAAAGATTTATATGTACATTGAGTAACATAGAAGATATAAAACATATAGCTCATCTTTTAAAACAGCAAATATGGCATTACCCTCTATTGTCCACTGCATTTCGTTCTTCTAGCAAATTTTCAATCCCATTGTACTGTATTTTAGTAACAATCCCATCTGGATTTGATATGGTCACTTGGAGTATGCCGTTAGTCAGAGTCACCTGAAAGGATTGACAATTCTAACATGCATATGCTAACATATGATAAAACTAGTACATTAACAGTGCAATGCACAGGCTTGTTCAAACATTAAAAAATGACATATAATGTATACTTCAACACAAATAAAGCAAATCAGAGTAGTTCTTTATAACATTATTATCTTATACGCCAAACCAACAAATGCACATCTCTAGTTCTCTATCCTACCTCAACATACTTTCCAATAGAGTTATGCGACTTAGTGCAAGTTTAGTTCAGCTTCTAGTCCTTCATGCAATGCATATAAGTAGTTAAATTCCAGACACTATTTGAAGTGCGGTGTGAACTGTGACAACTACACTATCTTCTATGGGAAGCTCGTAGGGAGCTGAACTTGAACTACGTTCTGAAAAGATAGGATATGTTACAAAATGCATATGCTAAGATAGAATCAAAAGACTTTCGTTTCTAGCTTGCAGTTTCTTGGAAATGCATACGCAAAGACAGGATCAAAAGACTATGGTTTCTAGCACGCATTTCGTTAGTTTAATAATACCAAAGAGGGAAGTAATCAAAGCTCTATTGGTTATGTTTGACTTTTTGTCCTTGATTGAATTTTTTTTGAAAATTTCACCAGTGATAACCTTGAAATGGCAAAAGAATGAAGTTGCCTGTGGGAAAACCGGCTCCCTGCAGGAAGGTTGATTTGTAACTTTTTATTGATTGAGTAAATTCATCGAACACCTGAAGTGCCTACCTCTTGGTGCGCAGGAAACAACTAAGGGGAACCATAGAGCAGGCATGGGGCATCCATGGATGCAAGTAACATTACCAGAAGTGAGGGCATGGATAATCAGCACATATGATTTGAGTGTGGACGTGATTAGGTTGCCATTACCCGCAATGCTTGATGTGAATTGCGAGTCATGCCAATTCACTTCAAAAAAAATAGACAGGTGAGAAATCTCTAATTCAAGCAATGTATGATTTTCTCCCAACTACAAAAATGGATCTAAAAATGGCGGAATACATCTTTACAAACTACAACTGGGACAAGGAGAAACTTGAGGGCAAGCTGGACACTGAAAACACAAACCAACTATGCGCCACTCGTGGAAAGTATGACAAAGCAAGCTCAGAGAAGACTACAACCCAGGTATACACCAACGTCATTTATCTGATGGGTCATTAACAATCTTCTCTATACAGATAGATATCAAAACAACTACAGATTCATAGCAACCATTTGGCTGCATTGGACTTGGCGCAACACGTACATTTTTATGGAACAAAGAGCATCCCCTCGAGGCAAGATAGAAGCATACACTAGCCGGTCAATGATCTTCAAGGAGCCCATCATCTCTCCAATTTCCACTATGTCGGTAACAATACTAGAGCAAACATTACATGGAAACCCCACCAATGCATACTGGATAAAAATCAACACAGATGCAGGAACGGGCCAACATGGCAAATCCAGTTTTGGCCATGTAAGAAGAGATGAGAAAATACAGTTGATCTGAATGTCTTGGGCTACGATTTTTGTTTTTATTGGTAACTTAAGGAGAGATGATCCCTTCTTGAAATTCTACTGCTCTTCATAGTCTTCCCAACTTTACAGTAACAATTTTTCAAATAAAATTCTGCTCGTATTCATCATAAACTCTTCTTTATCAGGCCTACAAAATAGCCATTATAGAGATTTCCAAAGAAAAGCTGCTATAAAAATTAGTAGCTGCCGATAGAAATTATCTAATTGCAAAAGCTATTATCAATTGAAATGCTATTTTCTGTTATTTGTCAAAAAATTGAATTGCTAATTATAAACTTTAAAAGAAAATCAATTTTTTAAAAAAAATAATCCTATCCTACCAAACAAATTAAATCGGTTTTGTTAAACCAATAAAATTGGCTTTGTTTGTTTGGGCAGTGATTTATTTTTTTAACAGGAATATCAGCTAAATAGTTATTTTATTAAAAATTTTTAATATTAAATTTAATATTTAATAGATGTTAATATTATAAAAAAAATTTAAAATACAACTATTTTAATATTTCTTTATTTTTTATTTTTGATGTTTAAATTTTAACCTAATATAAAAAATTTTTAATATTTAAAGAGGAAAATATATTTTATATAAAAAAAATCTTGTACCAACTGGCACAATGTAGCCCACCTGAAAAAAGGAAAATAATATTCATATTTCTTATACATTCATGCCCTAACAAAAATATGTGAAGAAAAAAATAGTTATTTTTATTAATTATTTTTAATAGGTTAATGTGCCAATAATGTAATAATATTTTCAATTTAAAACACATTATATATAGTATAAGTAATGGATAATTTAAAAAATCTAAAGAGAAGTAAGTTATTATTATTATTTTAGTTATAAAAGATTTTAAATATTAAATTTGAAATGAGTAGGAACATTATATAAAAATAATTTTTTTTTAAATTACTATTTAAATTTACATTCAATGATTTTAATATTTAACGTAATTACTGTACCTTATAAGAAGGTGCAATACTCTTAAATTTTTCTCTATCACCATCTCCCGCCCCCCATCTCTTGCTTCTTTGATGCGAGTCCCACATTAAAAAGATTGAGGTAAAATTTTTAACTTATAAGTTAGGAGCTCTCCCTCCTACTAAACTGGTATTTTGGGATGGGTTCTCCCTTTGACTTATACTCGAATCAAATGGTGCTCTCGTTGAGAGCAATCTCGGCCCGGAGAGGACTACCTACGGAGGGTTCTAACCAGAAAAGGCTACCTGCGGAGGGGTTGACCTACTGCCGGTGCGTTGGGGCGGAGTAAAGCGTCGCAAAGTGCAGCCGCTGAGGTCGCGGCTGTTGAAGGAGGGAGGAATGATACAAGTCCCACATTGAAAAGTTTGAGGTAAAACCTCCAAACTTATAACTCTCCCTCCTATTAGACCGATCTTTTAGGATGGGCTCTCCCTTTGGCTTATACTTGCATCATTCTTCTCCTCCACTTTCTTTGTTTCTAGCCGCCATCTTTGGTGGTGCTAGCCTTGCCGGAGGGTGGCAAACAACTCCCACTTAAATCTTTTATCTCTCTTTCTTCCTTTTTATTCATCATTGAATCTTGGCAAAGGCCAAATCATGGCTTTTCGTGGGTGGTTGTAGGCCATCCCATGGCCTTACAAGGTGGCCAAAACTAACACCTCCACCGTGGAAGGTGGAGCGGCGAAGTAGGGTTACTGTAGCGTGGAGACAATTTGGCAAAGAGGTTATGTCACATTAAGAGAGAAGAAGGGCAATAGAAATAGGGGGTGGCAATTGACTGAGGTGGTGGGGTGGTGATAGTCTGCAACAGAGTTTTGCTCAGTGCTCAAATGATAATATTTAAAACGATTAAGATCAAAACTTGATTAATTAAATTAAATATATTAAATTAAATAATTTAAATAAATATTTAATCTTTATTATTTATCTTTCTAAACTCTAATTATAATCATTAACTGAATATAAATATATTTTTGGGCTTCAAAATGATAGAATAGTAGTCTACTTAGCAAAATCAATTTAAAATGTTTATTTATAAAAAAAAAGGTCTAATTTTGTCAAATAAGCAAATTATGAGTTTAATTTACTTAAATTTATAATTAAATCGATTGAACTTGTCTATAAATTTATAATTGAGCTTATAATAAAATTTTTGATTATATAATATTTTATTCATTCATATATATTAATAATTTTACTAAAAAATAGACAAATATAGGTCATATTATTTGAAAATATTTTAAAAGTAACTTAATAATATTTTTTAAATATTTTTAATTTTAAATTGATCCTAAATCTTATTTTTAAAATAATACAGTATATGGCTCTTAACGTGATAGAAAGAATGCCCTTTTAACATTAATTATTAAAAATAATATTAATTGCTAGAAATATCAAATCGTAATCATAAGCAGCCTCTCCCTTATGCCAAATAATAAAATTCATTAGTATTCTTAAATTTATTTTTTTATTTCATTCTTAACTTTTATTTTGGAATTAAATTCATACAATTCATGAATATTTTATAGGCTTCGGCCATCAACCCAAGCCAAGGCGGAGAGCTGAGCCGATAGCCGACTTCTTCAAGCCGGATCCGAGCCGTTTCGAAGCCGATTGAAGCTTCTCTTCTCTTCGTCTTCCTCGACCCTTTACCTCATTCTACCGTTTAATTCAACTAATTGTTAAAGTATTAATGGTCCATTTAGTGACGATAGCTCTCCCATTAACGTAATTGTCAATTCTCGGCTGGTTTGAGTACGTAATGCACGATTGTGGTATTTGATGGTTTTGCCTATAAATTGAACGCTCTGGTTTTGTCCCTGACACCCAACTCAAGCAATACATCATCTAGAAGAAGAAGGAGTGTCTAGAAGTGTAAAATCAAACCGGATCTCACAACCCGAAAATAAAGCAAGCAAATGGTGGGAGGTATAAACTCGATTTATTATTCCGTTTTTATAGTTGTTTAAGCCATATTATTTGCTAACATATTTTATACATATTTATCATATTTTGATATCACGTAAAATATGACATTTACTAATTTTTTCTATTTATACTCTTCAATCTTTTTAATCTCATATTATAAAATTACTCAAAATATTATTAATTTAATATAAATATTTATGTACTAAAAAAAATAATAATAATAATAATACATAGAAAAAAATAAATTATTTTTTCTATAAAAAGGACAGAAGAATTTACCTGCTCCTCTTGGATTTGAAGTTGCACCCCTGCAGAAGACATGCCTTCAGCCAGTTCTTTTGCTCAGCTCACCAGATACTATTACTACTTTTTTCCCTTTAATCTGGCTCATATGAATATATACCATTAAAATAAATAATAAATTTTAGTGAATTAATAGGAAAATAAAAAAAATAGCTTAGTTTATAAAGTTCTTGCTATACATAAAATTTGAGACATGAACACAATCGAAAGAGTGAAAATAAACCCTTAAATTTTCGTCAATTATCGATCACCAAATACCATGTAAATATAGTAAACCAAATTGCAGAATTAGACACATATAATTAATACGATAATATTTAATATGAAAAATTATTTTCAACTAAAAAAAATTATAAAATAATTTTAAAAACCCTAAAAATCCGAAATGAGCCTTATATATCCTACGTGGCTGTTTAAATGGTTGTCTTATAATGTACCTACCTAGTTTTGGCGCTTAAGCACCCGTCTTGCAACCTTCTTGCAGATATCTACTGAAAAATTTTCTGCTCCAAGTGTTGTAGCAGACAGCTTGCACCTATCTCGCAAAATGCCCCATGAACAATTTTACTTAAACAAACATTGTACAGCTTTTAGTGAATAGCGTTGCTTAAACAGCCATTAAACGAACAACACATGGCCTTTAGATAAGCCGTTTATTGGGTATGAGATTCATAATAGAGCGACCTAAAATTTAATATGAACTGTTTTAGAACTATTATACTTTCATTATAAAAGCTAATTTCATTACCCAAATATATATTCTCGATGACAACTCTATTAACTGTACAGCTTTTAGTGAATAGCGTTACTTAAACAGCCATTAAGCGAACAGCACATGGCCTTTAGATAAGCCGTTTATTGGGTATGAGATTTTTTTTTTTTTTTTTGGTAAGTAAGATGAGATTTAATGAAAGAAAATTTACAAAAATGATATTCAATCTCCAAGTGTTTTGCCAACTTAGAGATGGAACAACACGCTGGGGCATACCCCGAGCACTACCATAGACCAACTCATGAAAAAAAACGTACGAAAAACAGAATAGCAACTTTCCTCAATGTTTAAAACTATTATACTTTTCTCATACCATATTGGGTATGAGATTCATAATTGAGCGACCTAAAATTTAATATGAACTGTTTTAGAATTATTATACTTTCATTATAAAAGTTAATTTCATGATCCAAATATATTTTCTCAATGACAACTCTATTAACTGTATCAGAGCTCAATTTCAAAAAAAAAAAAAAGTATATAGGGTAAGGGGCATGCTTCAGTGACCCTTAAAATACCATTAATAATATGGTGTTTAATTCATTCATTAATACTAATAAATCTATATAATAATAGATAAATTAATATTTTTATATAAAAATATATTACAAATAACTAAAAAAATATCACTATTTGTTTTATTAGAGTTGATGTTTTCTCACCTCTTTCTCTCTGTGAAGATGGCATGGAGGATGGAAAGTCGAAGCTTGAAGGCCTTGTATATATGAAAAGAATTGCTTGAACTAGAATTGAAGCATTACCTTTGTTCTCTCTTTACGCTTACTTCGCGGTCACAATTGCTTTGCCTATTTAAATAGGAAAAAAAAAAGAAGGATATATATTTAAAATATATTTAATATTTAATATTCAATAATTAAATATTTTTAATTTTATTCTTAATTTTTCTATTAAATTTATTCTCAACTTTTATTCTAATACTAATTTTTAATATTGATGGGTACAGTATAACCGGTCCAGGGAAAAAGATTAACCATTTTATCCAATCCGCAGGTGGTTATCACCGGCGGTTAATTATAAATAAGATTCAATCACTTCGACGGTTGACTGTGGATAAGATTCTCCATCTATATAAAGACCTCATTCCAATGAGAAAATGAGAGGAAGAACGAGAGAAAATGGGCAATAAAAACCTCTGAAAACCTTCAAAAAGGGAGATTAGAGAAATGGCCAGAGGTACTCTATCTCAGGGGGAAGGAGGCCAACCCTCCATCATCCCAAGGGGCCAAGACAATTTCTGAGAGACCGATCCAAATGATCCCCATCTCCCTCTAAGAGATTCCCTTCATGTGATATCCCTCGTGAGGCACAACAAAACACTCCACCAACCAAATATGCATCATCTATCTTTCTATATTTTTGGAAAGACTTCTAACTTGAGCGTCGGAGGGTTTACGGTGGAAACAATTCTCGCCGACATCTGACGTCTCGTTTTTAGTTGTGTTGCGCATGATTCAAATTCGAATCTATAGAGGGCGGATCTGCGTCAGATCTACCAGCAAAAAGATTCAATTTACGGTCCCTGATTCGTATGATAATCCGAATTCCTGGTACACAACAAAAATTATTTCGAGTTTAAAGTAATAGGCACTTCGTGGGTTTTATTAAAATTCATTTAATATAGCATAGAAATTTGTGTTATAATTACAAATAATATATAATTAGAAATACAAAAATTGAGAAAATATAAATGAAAAAAAAATATTATATTTGATTTTTCTTTTGAAATGTATATTTTTTTATATTCTATAGTTCCTCACTTATGCCAAAAGCATTTTATGCTATTTTTGAAAAGGTTTTAAACTATAATTTATTGAAAAGATGAAAAAATAATTATTAAAAAAATCTCAATTAGATCTTAAAATGAATATTATTTATACATTCAATATATATTTATTTGTATCAAAATTATTAAAAATATGTATAAATTTTGTATTATTTTAATTTTTTTTCTCTCTTTTTATTCTCTACATTTAAAAAAATAGTTTTAATATAAATAATATATGAGTGTATAAAAATAATATTTCTTTTTTAAAAATTATTTAATTTATATTTTTTTAAGAATATTTTAACAGTAATATGGAGCATAAATCGTTGCCGTGAGTTGAAGGCAAAGCATAAGAAAAAGATGAATATTTTAATTTGTAAAGTCTAATTTTTTTTAAAAGGATAAAGATACTAATTTTTTTTTAATTTTGATTGTCTATATTTAAATGAATAATCATTATCTAATTATTTTAAAATAATTAATTTTTTTAATATTAATTAAATCATATTTATTTATTTAAAACTTTACACGATCAAAATATAAAAATTAAACCTCTCTAATATTATGCGAGACGGAGCTCCCCGAAATCCTTACAACACCATGTAAAATATTAATTAAAAATTACTATTATATAAGCCAAAAATTATGATATTAACATTTTTTTAATTCTAAACATTCTATCAAAATTCAATAATTAAGATTTAAAAATAAAAAAATAGTAAACATTATTATATTTTAAATTTTTTTTATAATATTAATATCTATTAAATATTAAATTTGATATAAAAATTTAATAAAAATAATTATCTTAAGAGTAATATTTTATATTTAAATTTTAACTATGAAATTAAAAAACATTAAATGTAAGATTTATTGTTATAATATTAAATTTATATGGTTTAGCATGTGAACTGACTACTACAGAGATCCTGCCTCACGAAACAGGTATTTTTTTTATTTTTTATTTATCAAATAAAATTTATACTAAAAAAATACCTACTCTGTAAAATAGGAACCCTGATCTCGTAAACTGACCTGCATTGATGATCAGGATCGAGAAAATCATCTGTGATAAGTCTTGATATCATAATAATATATGAAAAGGCAACTCTATATATAACCAATATGAGGCTGCTTAAGCGGGTTGCTCACGCAGATGAGGCCATGCCAATTTTCTTATGCTTACCAACTCCTCTTTTTATAGAAAAATTTTGGTAGGCTTCATTGCTTACTACTTTAGCTTTTAGTTTCTTAGGCAATCTTTTTGCTTCTATGGGAACTAAAATTCCATAATAATGAATAATGTTTACTTAAAAACTATTCATATAATTTATTTTCATTGTAATTTTTTGAAAATTCAAAAACATAAAAGTATTTTTTTCTTAATTTTTTTTTTATTTTTTGTATATTTTTTTAATAACTAAACAGACCGTTAGGATATTATGCAGATAACTGAAAAATCTAGCTAAGTGCCCCAAACAGGTAGAAACCCATTGATCATATGCTAGAGTCCTCGCATTTTTTCAATAAATTACTCAATAAATAATGTAAATATTATTGTAATGCTTATTTAAACACTTATATTAAATTTATTAAAAATAAATATAAATATTACTTTATTTTATTTTATTTTTTACTTTTTTATCTCTCTCCATCCACATCAATTTTGACAATTTTTGATAAAAATAATATGCAAGTAAACATATAAATATTATTTCTTTGTTTTAAAACCATGGTAATTACTTGATTTTCAATCAGATAAAATTTAATGTAACAAATACATATCTATTCGTATGAATGGAGGAACATAGAAAGCTCATATGTAAAAATAAGTAGGTGCCCCTTCAAAGTAGACTAAATCCCTTTCTTTTACAATTTTATTGTAACATGCCCTTTCAATATATATATGTATATGTGTGTGTGATGGGTATCAGCAGAGACTCAACCGTCTCTCTGATACCACTTGTTGGAAATCTGTCGGATAGAATAATAAACAGTGAAAGGAAGGAGGAGGAAGAAGCACACACAGATTTAGGTGGAAACCCTAGAACCAATGGAAAAACCACGGGAGCAGAGTCGACAACAAATCTACTATATAAAAATGGGTTACAAACCTTCAAGATGGAGTATCCGCTACAAACCCGAGAATAACAAAAAAAAATCTCACCGGAGTAAACGAGAAACACTCCACTCTTTTATTCTCTGTTTTTCTTTCTTCTCCTTCTCAGTGGTAGTGCACTCATCTCTTG
>JAOVVI020013782.1:0-11729 GCA_028571085.2 Nepenthes alata | reverse complement strand
CCTATTCAAATTAAGTATCTGTAAAGAAATAGTTCTAACAAATAACCAACCTGATACGTCATGGATACAAATTTTGAACAAATTCGAATCAAATCGTTCGTCGAAGTCCGGCTCCACCTATTGAGTTTAGATCTTGCATACCACAACTGTGAACAAGAGGTTAGGTGACAGTGAAAGGTTATCCAACTGAAAATACTTCAACGCTCAAGTTAGTAAACGGTCTTTGAAGTTAGAAGGTTAATGCAATGAGGTACAATATGAATGTTGAGTGTGTTTGTTTCGTGGGGGTGCTCTCGTAGGCTGAGAGGTTTGGGTTGCTCATGAGGAGAAAAATCTTTAAGTATTGTGTTCGTTGGGAACGTAGTAGTAAAGAGAGAGACAATGCTAGAATGATGAAAGCGTGAGACTTTTGCAAGAGAAGGATTTTTGCAGGCAAGTGAGAACGTACCTTAAAGTGTGACCTCCATGGCCTTTTATAGTCACTGTGCTAGGCTACCTTACTTGTGCAGAAGGGCTTGATACCAGTGCCCTGGTGGGACTGTTATATTTTTTGGCGTGCTGCCTTTATGGCTGTAATGGTCATTGGATTGATTTTTTTTTTCTATATTTTGTAAGCTCTAGGGTTTTTAGTAGACACAGAAAGAATGCTGGTGCTTTCCTTTAGGGATGCGCATTGATTCTGGGAGCAATCGTTACAATGGAGGTTACCTTTTGTGGAGAGCACAAAATCAAGGGAGAAGATCGTTACTGCACAAGGATGAATACGCGGGCCAATCTGAGCTTAGGTCGCGTGAGGCCTGGTCTTCAACTGGTCAACTGATCATACTTTCAGTCAATGGAAGCATCGACCATCTTGCATGTTTCTAGTCAACAGAAGCGTTGACCGTCTTGGGTCCTGCTCTTGGGATTTGACTGGCTCATTAGCCGTTTGTCCGGTCAACGATTAGCGTTGACCGTCCAGGTGCAAATGGGCCGTTATGGATTTGGGCCATTCCTTCTTCTTGGGTCAGCCCATTATTGTATACCCATCACTAATCCCCCATATTGGTAGTCTTAAACTCCAGCCTCCAATATGTTCAAGATGGGACATGAATTGCTGGGTTACTTGCCTGAGGTGACCTGGTGGGAAAGCTGGCAATGACTTTTAGTCCATCGATCAAATTGCTTGCAGTTATTGTTCGTAAAGTCAATATTCAGAGAACTGGCTGAAGAGAAGCGTTGATAGGATTCGTTGACTGTCTAGGCTAAAATTTGGAGAAATGGCGCAGGAGGTGTTGATCAAATTCGTTAATCGTCTAGGCCAAAATTCAGAGAACTGTCGAAGGAAGTGTAGACCAGATTCGTGGACCGTCTAGGCCAAAATATGGATAACTGCTGAAGAAAGCGTTGATCAGATTCGTTGACCGTCTGGGCCAAAATTCGGAGAACTAAGGGGAGTTAAAATGATGCACCATTATGCCACTGGACTGTCAGTCAAAAAGTTTGCCATATACTTGCATGCAGTAAATTTATAATCCTAATAATTAATGTGCCAAAGTATTTGATTTGACTGTATCCTCTCCAAAAGCGACACATGTCAACAGTGATAGGCATACTTTTTTGAGACAGTTCTTCTTCTTCAATGTTCACATGCCTTTAAGTACTCCGACCGTTTTGTCTTCCAACTTACCACGTTTTCTTCCTGAAAATTTTCTAAGTGTTTCGCTTCCTTCTCCCATTTCAATGGTGCCTTCTGTAACTTAGATTGCTTTAGTGATTACAGTCAGTGAAGTGAAGGGGTTGTACGTTGAGTACAACATTCCTAAGGGAATCGTCTTCAGGATGCTTGGCAAGGAAGACAGGGCGTGCTCTCCTCCTGAGGGCTACATCACCGTTAACGAGGTCCACTTGAGAAGTGGGCCTTGTCTTTCAATTCCTGACGAGTTGTTGGATATCATTACCGCACTTCAGATCCCCCTCGCGCAATGTTCTGCCCACACTGTGTAATACTTGTGCACGCTTTGCATTTTTCTCTGCAACCATTCAAAGCTGCTGACGGTGGAGGCCGTCAGGGTGATGTTTTCAGTTCATCCAAGGTGGAGAGTGGGTTGCCATGTGCCCACAAGGGTTCCAAATCAGTAGCGTAATCTATGACTCTTTGAACAATTGGAAGAACAGGTTCTTCTATGTTCATTTTGATAAGTCATGATCCCAGGCTAGGGATTGGGGTAGGGTGCCCGATACTTAAATCGAGACGCTCACAACCAAGGAGACGCCTCTATGAATCGCTATTGAAGCTAGTGGAGGATCACCTCTCTGAGTTCAGGAGAGACCACTTGGTTTTTCGATAGGAAGCCAAGAGGGCATGATGGGGGCCACCTTCTCTGGTCTAGAAGATGAAGGTTACTTTCCGAAAGAGGAAGGCTGGGGCCCTTACAATCGAGTCAACTGGCGCTCCTTCCATTGAGGAAGCTCCCAGTAGTCCAAGGCAGAAGAATGCAGCAACAGTGATGCCTTCTTCTTCCTCCTCCACAAAGCAAGATTACATTTTAGCTGGCCGGTTCACTGGAACTGGAGATAGCTCCAGTGTTGACGGTGTTGAGGTTGTTGTAGAGGCTTATAGGGCTAGGCTGTGCTCCGCTATGACTAGTGTCGTTCTTGCTCTACCACAGCTAGACCACTTGGCGGTGCAGTTGGAGTCATCTGCTGTGCTCTCAGTTGTGCAGGCTGCTGAATTGTCTGAGGAACCAGCTGCCGGTGAGCTCCTGGAGGCCCTCATTGAGCTTCCCATTGTGCAGGCCGCGGAGTTGCTTGAGGAGCCTTCTGTCGGAGAGCTGCAAGAGGCACCTGAGGTGCGAATCGTTAGAGAGCCCCTAGAGGCGTTGGCATCAGCATTGATCTGATGAAGGAGCCTACTGCCAGAGAGCCTACTACCGGAGAGCCTGTTGAGGCGGTTGGCCTTACCGTGGATTTGTTGGAGAAGTCTACGGTAGAGGCTTTTGTAGAGCATATCCAAGAGATTGCTGTTTCCAGTCCTCCGCAGCCAGGGCCAAGGTCACAGAGCAAGCCAGTGAGGCTAGAGCACAGAGTCTGGCAGGTAAACCATTGAAATCTTCATTCCCTTTTCTTCCTCTGTTGCTATTATTTGGCACTTTTGGCTTTTGCAGGAGGAGAGAATAATGGGCATAGTCAGTAAGGGACTGCGCTAAAGGGACTTGGTGATCTCAAACAGTGATAGAGAGATTGCCTGATTCGAGGAGGAGGTAGAGCTACTCAAGGTGGAGCACCAGGAGGACACAAGTACTCTTCAATCTATGTTATCAAGTCTGGAAAAGGAAAATGCCAAACTGAAAGAGGAGGACACCAAACTGAGAGATGAAGCTGATCGGGCAGTGAGGCGCATTGATCGATTCATAGGACAGATTACGTTGCTGGAGAATGAATTGTCCACTTGCATTTGTCCCCATGCGGTCCACGATATGCTGTGGGCACAAGTGTGGGAATGTGTCAACCTTAGTAGACGCATTACATGAATGGTTGACCCTAGCTTTCCAGTTGATATCATTGACCCCGCAAACCATTTTGTTAGCCGTCGCAAGAATCTTGTTGGGTTGTCTCGGAGGAGTCAGTGGCCACTGCCGCCTCTTCTTGGGGGCTCTGCTCCATTGTAGACTTGTTATACATTTGCTTTTTTATTGTTATAAATACACAGACATAATCAATAAAATGATCGCTTTGCTGATATTCTGCGTCTTTACCTTTGTTACCATTTTTTGATTACTTGTCATTTTGTTGGCCAACTGACTTGGTATATTGTATGCAAATTGGTCATTCGCATTACTTAAGACGTTTGTAGCGCTCTCTAATGGACCTATGTCCTGGAGAAGATATTAAGGTAAATCCTGATGTCGTGCTAAGCCTGTTCTACACTCGTGTGTGAGTAGAGGTTTTG
This sequence comes from Nepenthes alata, assembly GCA_028571085.2. Lineage (NCBI taxonomy): Eukaryota > Viridiplantae > Streptophyta > Magnoliopsida > Caryophyllales > Nepenthaceae > Nepenthes > Nepenthes alata. The sequence goes on along the minus strand of JAOVVI020013782.1, from coordinate 7,798 downwards.
TGGCGCTGCCCAAGTGTGAACTTAGGTGGCCATCTTTTGGATGGAATAACTTCCTCCTGTCGACCGTCATTGATTGATCACGCTATCTCCTTGTGAAGGAGATTGTCACGTGTGCTGCCTTAGCCCCCTAAGATTTTGATCGCAAACGGGCCACTTGGATGACCAAGATTTAATTCGACCGTCTGGATGATCAGAGTTTAATTCGACCGCTCATTGGCAGCCTGGATGACCAGGATTTAATTTGACCTCTCATGGGCCGCCTGAATGACCAAGATTTAATTATTAACGGGTGAAAATTTACCTGACTTAGGGGCAGTTTAGGTCATTTGTATAATCCTTCAAATTCATACACATGCACATGGAACAGGAAAAGAAAAGAAAGAATAATATGGCACAAATGAAAAGGTATTCTTATTTCATTAATATCAACATGTATATTATAGGCATACACGTGCAACATGGATGACCTACTTGTGCCCTTACTAGAAGTAGTACTTGAGGTGGATCGTGTTCCACGTCAATGGGACTAACTTGTCATTCTGGGTTCAAAATTTATATTTTTTGTTCCATAGAATGGCTGAGACTAGAAAAGGACATGCCCAATTTGGAGAAATCTTATTCTGGTTAGTGGTCTTGCCCATAACCTCGATGCTTCGCAATACCAAGTCTCCAACTTCGAATTGCGTGCTTTTACCTTCTTGTTGTAATAGCGGGTGATTTGTTATTGGTAAGTCGTTGTTCACTTTCTGGCAGTGTTGTGGGCTTTCTTTAACAAGTCTAGGTGTTTTCTGATTTTCTGGGCGTTACTTTGTGGGTCGAAGGACTTAACCCTAAGACTTGGAAGCCCGATCTCAACCAGAATTACCGTTTCAGTCTCGTAGCAGAGACTAAAGGGCATCTCATGAGTTAGTTCCTTTAGAGTCGTCCGGTAAGACCATAGGATGGAGTGTAACTCATTGACTCAAGAGCTCCCTGTGTCCTCAAGCTTGGTCTTCAGGCCGTGGAGTAGCGTTCGGTTTGTGACCTCCACTTATCCATTTGTTTGTGCATAGGCCACCGAGGTATGGATCAATCTGATGTCTAGATTGGTGTAATACTTAGTGAAGTATTTTTCTAAAAATTGGGTTCTATTGTCAGTCACAATGACCTCAGGAATGCCAAATCTACTGACTATACTCTGTTAGATGAATTCTAGGGCATTGTGCTCAGTGATCTTGGCCAACTGGGCGGCTTCAATCCACTTCGTGAAGTAGTCAATACCCATGATGATGAACTTCCTTTTCCTTGTCGCAATAGGAAATGGGCTGAGAATATCGATGCCCCATTGCGCAAAAGGCTAAGGAGTTTGAAGAGATCTTAACTCGGCGGGCGGCTAGTGGTGAAGATTGTCGTGGAACTAATAATTCTGACACTTCTTTACAAATTCAAGGGTGTTCTTCTTCATTGTTGGCTAGTAATATCCATGGCACATGATCTTGAATGCTAGATTTTTGCCGGACATGTACGATCCGCATATCTCAAGGTGGACTTCACTGAAGGTGTAGCTAGCCTCCTCGGAAGTTAGGCATCGGAGGTACAGAGTTAGGTAACCACGGAGATATAGCCGTCAATCGACCATGGTGTACTGGCCAACTGTCTTCTTGATCCACTTGGGTTTGTCTGCGTTATTTGGGAGTGCACCATCTACCAGCTATTTCTGAGAAGGCATCACCAAACTTTTCGTGTCAAAGATTTGCATCGCTTCCAGTTCCTTAGTGCTGAGAGTGCTCAGGACTTCCCGTATGTTCCTCGAGTACTTCTCTGGGTTTTTGGCCGTCGCTACTCTGGCAAGTTGGTCGGTCTTCTAGTTTTTAGTTTTGGGGGCGTAGACCAGGTTCAGCTGGTAAAAAACTCCTGATGGCATCATTCGCCTTAGCCAAGTATTTGGCTAAGTGAGAGTTGCACGCCTCAAAATCGCCGTTAGCTAGATTTACGACCAGTTCTGATCGCTGTAGACGGTTAATAGTCTAGTTGAGCATTCTTTAGTTAGTATTAGCCCGGCTAATAGGATTTGGTACTCGACAACATTGTTGGTGGCAGAAAGTCGAGTCTAAGGGATTCCTTCACCTCAAACCCATTTGGGGTCTTTAGGACCACTCTGGCACCGCTGCCTCAGTTCGTAGACGATCTGTCTACGTTGAAAATGTATTCTAGCTCTTTACCTTGTTGTTCTGCATTCTCAATGGGATGTTCATAAAAAATTGGCGTCGTGGTCTCGACAATGAAGTCGGCCAGAGCGTGCCCTTTGATGGCTTGTCTAGGCTAGAATTCAATATCGAACTCTCCCTACTCGATAGCCTACTTAACCAACCGTTTGGAAACGTCATGTTTCTAGATAATGCACTTCAGTGGCTAGTCGGTCAGAACGATCACGTGATGAGCCTAAAAATAAGGCCTCAGTTTTCGGGCGGAGAAGACATGCACCATAGCTAACTTCTTTACGCATGGGTAACGTGTCTTTATGTCGATCATCGTCTTGCTCACATAGTAGACCGGCCACTAAGAGCCGGTGTCCTGGCGTATGAGGATAAAGCTAAGAGCCGCCTCTGATACTGGCGGGGAGAGGTACAACTCTTTTCCATCCTTAGGTGACATTAGCAATGGTGGATTGGCCAGGTACTGCTTTAATTCATCAAAGGATGCTTGGCATCCCGCAGTTCACTGAAATTTGTTCGCTTTTGTCCCCCTCAGAGCTGTAAAGAAAGGTTGGTATTTTCCCCCGACTTTGCTAAGAAGCGGGACAAGGCTGCTAGTCATCCGGTTAGCCTCTGGATATCTATGACATTTTGTGGTAGAGTCATATCCGTGACAGTCTTGATCTTCTCTAGGTTTGCCTCGACGCCTCGTTGAGAGACGATGAAACCCAAAAACTTCCCCGAGGATACTCCGAAGACACACTTTGAAGGGGTCAACTTCATTTGGTGCACACGGAGTACCTCAAAAGACTTAGCCAAATCGCTTATATGGTCACCGGTGGTCTTACTCTTGACTAGCATGTCGTCGATGTACACCTCCATATTGCAGTTGATGTACTTCTCAAACATCTTGTTCACGAGCCTCTAATAAGTGACCAAAAGGAATAACCTTATAACAGTAGGTAACTTGGTCCATCATAAACGAGGTATGCTATTCGTCCTCTGGGCTCATTCGAATCTAGTTGTAGCCTAAGTACGGATCCATAAAGTTAAGTAGCTCATGTCCAGATGTCGAGTCCACCAAGGCGATCCGAGGTAAAGGCAAGCTGCCTTGTAGGCAGACTTTATTAATGTCAGTGAAGTCGACGTATATTCACTATTTTCCATTGCTTTTCTTTACCATCACAACATTGGAAAGCCAATATGGGTATTGGACCTCTCTGATAAAGCCGGCGTCCAGTAGCTTCTTCATCTCTTCCCGGATGGCAGTGAGTTTCTCCACGGAGTGATTTCTCCGCTTCTGTCGGATGGGTTGTGGTCGAGATTGAGGCCCAACTTGTGGACTATTACTCCGATAGGAATCCTAGGCATGTTAGTGGGAGTCCACATGAAGACATCGGTGTTATGTTGTAAGAACGCTATCAGTTCGTCATACAGTGTCCCGGTGAGTGAGCTCCCAATCTGTATGTACCACTCTGAATCATCCAGATTTAGTGGAATTAGATCGGTTGCCTCACCAGACTGCGCTTGCTGTAAGGTTGCTTCATCTCGAAGGTCAAGCTCTCCTACTTCCTTTAAGCTGCCATTTGGAGCAATCTAGGATATATAATATGTCCTCCTAATGACTTGGTCACCCAAAACTTTACCAATACCGCATGCTTTTGAAAATTTCATCTTAAGATGCGGTATTGAAGTGACAACTTCAAATGTTGTTAGGCACAGGAGGCCTAGTTTAGTATTGTACATGGATGGAAAGTCGAAAACCAAGAATGTGAGTGTACGACTTGCCCTTCTTAGGAACGTGCCCAGGGGGACCTTCAACTGGATCATTCCTTGGACAATTACTAACTCATTGTCAAAGCCATAGAGCGGGCCTTTGGCAAGTTTTAATTGACTCTTTTCTAAACTAAGTTTAAAAAAGGTATCAAGATAAAGCAAATCTCACAAACTTCTATTATCGATAAATACTCATTTCAATTAGTACTCAATGCTACCATCCGAAACGAGTGTAGATACAATAAGAGGATCTGCATGGGAGAAAATTATATATTCCGTATCATTATCACTAAAGCTAATGATGTTGCCCCCTGTGGGATGCTTCTTCCACCCAGTCTTCTACTCCTTGTGATCCGCTGGGGTCCTGACAGGCCAAATTGTGATCATATTGACCACTCCAACCATGACCCGATTTCGTGGTTGGGAAGGCTTTCGTCCTTCCCCTCTTGAGGTGCTAAAACTCTATCCAGGGTTCCTGACAAATCTGGTGAGATGGCCCCTCCGGATGAGCTCCTTGATCTCCCGTTGAAGAGTCTTATAGTCTTTCAGGGAGTGTCCGGGAGATCGATAGAAATCATAATACTTTCTCAGATTCTCTCCCTACTTTTGCTTGATTTGGAAGAGATGTCATGGCTTCTTCTCTTCCCGACGGCTGGAAGTGTATTGCGTCAAGAAGAGATCAGTGAACTCTCGGAAGCTCTGGATTGAATTTGACATGAAATAATGGAACCAGATGCAAGAATCTCCCTTCAGTGTAAGAGGGAAGTAACGGCACATCACTGCATCCTTCAACCCTTGGAGACACAGATAGGTACGGAAGTGATCTAGGTGATCCATAGGATTAGCACTCCCATCATTAAAGTCAAGGGTTGATATCTTGAACTTTGCTAGCAAATGGCGATTGAAGATCTGTGTTGTAAAGGGAGATCTGTCTAGATCTATTGGGTGTTTATCATCATTGAACACGCGGTTTCAGATCTACTCCACCCTTAAATCTGTGCGGGTGGTGTTGCCAGTTCTTTTGGAGTTGAGGTACGTTCTCAACTCCGTTCTTTCTCCAGTGTAGTGAGTAGTCAGTTGGCTACTACCATCAGTGGATCTAATGATCCTGGAGGCTCCCTCCTGAGCATGATGCCTAGTCTCCGTCAAAGTGTAACGGGGATTCCTCTATTTTGGACTCTCCTCCGGAGTCCTGCTGCCCAAATGTCCTTCGAGCCTTGGACGGCTCTGGGAGTGTGAGGCCTTCAAAGCTTGAATGTTGCTCGGCCTCCAGGTATTCTTGGATGGCTTCTTCTTCTTCTGGCCTCCTCTCTTGGAAGCCATAGTAGGGATAGCTACAGGCAAAGCCCCCTGCATTGTATTTTCCTAGCGGGCCCAGAGCATTTGAAGCATTTAATTCATGTTACTCATTTCTTCCGCTAAGTTCCATTGATCACCCCATTGACCACGTTACCAGCAAAGTGGTCCTGGTCGAGTGTGGCCGCGTCTTTAGCGAAACTGCGAGCTTGCGCTATGGTGTTTACCATTCTGATGAATGAAATTGATTGTGGAATTGAACATGAAAGTTGTTGTGAAAAGTGGTAGGCTTTTCGTAAGCTTCCAACATATGGCACCAAATAATCCATCATGGATTCAAATTTTGAACAAATTCGGGTCAAATTATTCGTCTAAGTTTGGCTACGTCCATTAAGTCTGAATCTTACACATCACAACCGTGAATAAAAGGTCAGATGACGGCAGGAGGTTGTCCCACTGAAAATACTCCGATGCTTAAGTTAGTAAATGGTCTTCAAAGTAAGAAGGTAGGTGTAATGAGGTTCAATATGAATGCTAAGAGTGTTTGTTTCGTAGGGGTGCTCTTGTAGGCTGAGAGGTTTGGGTTGCTCGTGAGAAGTAAAATCACTAGGTATTGTGTTCGTTGGAAACATAGTAGTAAAGAGAGAGCGCTAGAATGCTGACAGCATGATAAGGCTTTTTGCAGGCAAGTGAGAACGTGCCTTAAAATATGAACTCCATGACCTTTTATTATCGCTGTGCTAGGCTGCCTTCCCAGTACATAAGGGCTTGATACTTGCGCTCTGGTGCGACTGTTGCCTTTTCTGGCGTGCTGCTCTTATGGTTGTAATGCTCATTGGATTGATTACTTTCCTACTGCGTTCTATAACCGGTAAAATTTTTAGCAAATTGAGAAATAATGTCGACGCCTTCCTTTAGGGATGCACATTAATTTTGGAAGTAACCGTTATAATGAAGGTTGCATTCTATGGAGAGCGCAAATTTATGGGAGAAGACTGTTCCTGCACGAGGACGAATGCGTGGGATAATCTTTGCTTGGGCCTCATGAGGGCTGGTCTTCAATCTGTCAATATGTCATACTTTCAGTCAACAAAAGCGTTGACCATCTTGGGCCCAAGTGGGACGTCCAGCTCTTGGGCTTTAATTAGCTCATTAGCCTTTCGTCCGATCAACGGTAAGTGTTGACTGTTCAGGTGCAAATGCGCCATTATAAATTTGAGCCGGAATCCTGAACCAGCCCATTACTGGCTTACTCATCACAATTCATCACATTATAGTGCATGTGTTAAAATTGAACTAATGTAGTACTTGTAAATCATACAAACCAAAATATACAAAATATCCTAATGTAAATCCCAACAAAAATCCAATATGCAATATCCAAATACAAAACAAATAAGCAAACTCTTTAAATCTTTCCTATCTAAATCTTGCAAGTCGTCCATGGCTGTTTAATCTAAGATAGGGTAGAAATTATAACAAATCATGAATTTAAAATTCAATATATATATATATAGTATATAAAAGATATACATAAAACATATCAAAGATTAAAAACTATAACCACCTTAAAGCTTAACTTGTCAAATATTCTAAATGTACATTCCAAATCATATTTTTGTATACAAAGTTTGTAACACAAACGGTACAATATCATCTAAAGTCAAATCATATAATCTTGGAAGACTAAATATCAAAAGTTTGATACATCTAGATAATGTGCCAAAACCTAATAGTCTCAAAAGGCCAAATATTACAAAACATAAAATACAATGCATGTTAAAATTTTAAAAATCTAAATCATACGAAACTTGAGAAGTAATTTCCAAAAGGCAACTTTGAGGAAGGGAACATATTATTTAAAGTAACCTTAAGTCAAAATATAGTATTTAAACTTGTAGGTGAGTCATCTATAAATTACTTCTGAGGTCAAATGTCAATTTCATTTACTACCCATTGATGATATGTATAATCTCCTAGTGTGCTTGATATATTTAAACATTTGAATATATATATTCATTAATTTCTTATAATAGTTCTCAACATAAGTAATAAATGGATGACTCTTGTAATATATTAGATTTTTATCTAATTTAATTTAAATTATTTATTATTATTATTATTTGGATAATATGGGTATGATAAAAATTAATTAAATATTATAAAATTTTGAGGAATGATCAGAATTGTGTAGTGGTGCCCAGAATGCGCCCATACTGTTGTCCAAGTATTGATTTAAATTTTAATATTAAAAAATATAAAAAGAGAATATATAATAATCATAATCATAATATATATATATATATTTAAGTAAAAGAAAAAAAGAAAAAAAATAAAGAAAATAAAAATGATATCAAGAGGGTTTCGAGGAGAGAAAGAAAGGAGAGGAGAGAAAGAGAGAGGGAGGGAGAAGACAGAGGAAGAAGAATCTGAGGTCCCGAGGTCCAATTTCGAGTTAGAATCAGTTAGAAAAGTAATAGATCGGGTTGAGGTAAGTATACCCATACTCTCTTATTTTATTTCTTTATATTTTTATTCCATTTTCTTCGGGT
>JAOVVI020013781.1:0-11729 GCA_028571085.2 Nepenthes alata | reverse complement strand
TCTTTAAAATATTTATTATGTAGTTAGTTATCTAATTATCTATATTTAAGACCTTAACCTAAATTTTTAATATTTCATTTATTTATTTATATATATATACTTCGTCAACGAATAATTAATTTACTATTTAATTTAAATTTTAATTAATGATTCAAATATTCAGGCCCAATCCATTAATTTATTTAATTTATTAGCCCCAAAGATTAGATTTTAATCCTAACAGTAATTAAAAATAATTATTAAAACTAATTTATCAATTTTATTCAAAAAAAAAATATTTGAAATATTACATTCCAGGCCGAAACGTCTTGAAGTGGGGGCAGGGGGAAAGATCGCCGAGCCAGGCGATTCGGCTAGCACGAAAATCCAAAGACCCAGGTTGCTTCTAGCAGCAAGGCCCCTCGTGGGCTAGAGGGCTGTCTAAGTCCTCGGATTCGAGAAGAGAGCCCAGAGAGGCGCAACTCCGGAACCCTCCGAAGTTGCCACAAGAACAGTGCTCGAGAGGCAGTTCTGCGGGATGGTCCCCCCCAAGGGACCAGGGCAGCCCCCAATCTGCGTGCGGGCCGTGAACCTTATGAGTTGAGACACTACCTCAACGTAAAGAAGGTAACCGCCCCACTCTGAGTGGAGGAGAGATTGGAAAGGGGGTGGAACCGTGTCTTCTGTGAAAGCAGCAGGGGATGGGCTAATGCGCTCCAATCCCCTTTCACAACAGAAAACTGCTCACTCCGAAGTTCAAGATGCCAAACTTGAAGGTCTATGACGGGAGCGCTGACCCGATGGACCATCTCAACCACTTCTGGGAAAACTTAAGTCTGCAGGGTTTGGACGAGACAACCTTATGCCAGTGCTTCCCCTTGACATTAAAGGGGGACGCAAAGATGTTGTTTTATGGGTTGCTGGCGGACTCCATCCGCACTTTCAGCGACTTGGCGACAGCCTTTCTCTCGTAGTTTGCCTCCAATTGGAGGGTGAAGAAGTAGCCCTGGCACCTTACCCGGGTGAAGCAGGGCGCCGGAGAGAGCTTAAGGGGATTCCTAGCCCGATTCGTAGCCGAGGCCAGGCAAATCCCCAAATTGACCGATGAAGTAAAGTTAAACGCTTTCCTGTCGGCCTTGGAGGGAGGTGCCTTTTTCATGCACCTTATCCATAAGGGTCCCCAGACCTTTGCGGAGGCTGAGGCTGTGGCTATAGCATATATTACGGCCGAAGTGGCCAACGACGCCAAACGGTCAGAAAAGGATGAGCACCCCATCCAAAGGCGATGGAAGGAAAGAGGAAGGCTGGGGACTATTAGAGTCCCCAGACGGCAAAGAAGCATCACGAGTCTGAGCAGAACGTCCGAACAGAGCCGAGGCCTGTGCACTTTTCACCACTGAATGACACATGCACCAACGTGCTGATGCAGATCCAGGAGGAGAAATTCCTGAAGTGGCCCAAGCCATTGAAGAACCCGGGAGGTGACGACTAAACAAAAAACTGCAACTACCACCGCTCCGAGGGCCACAGCACGGAGGATCGCAGGACTCTACAGAAGGAAATAGAGGAGCAATCAGGAGAGGTCACCTCAACCACTTCCTGCAAAGATCCGGACAAGCTTTTAAAACAGCGGGCGATGTTGAAGCTGAGCCCCCTAGAAATAGAGTGGCTGCGGGGGTCGTGAACATGATATCAACCAGACTGGCTAGAGGAAATGATCAGGAGCTCACCGCTATAATGAAACCGAGGACTGGACCCAGAGACGGAGACAGAGTTAGTTATTTTAGTAATAAGAACATGGCCTATGTAACTTCCCCCACTCCGATCTATTTGTTGTAACCGCACTCGTTTTAGACAGAACAAATGACTACCGGATGAAATGAATTTTTATTGATAATGAAAGCTCTAGGAACTTACTCTACCTGGATGCCTATTTCAAGTTGGGACTCAATAAAAGTCAAATGAGAGTGCCAGAAGGGTCACTCTATGGGCTGGACAATGAGCCAGTACCTGTTTAGGGTATCGTCCAGTTGGAGGTAGCCCTGGGGACGTATCCAAGGACGACGTTCAAGGTCCTCACCTTCCTAGTCGTGGACCTTCTATCGGTCTACAATGTAATACTCGAATGCCCTTGCTTGGCCGCCTTCGGTGTAGTGACTTTCATCCCACACTTAAAAATAAAGTTTCTGACCCCGTATGGCGTGGGGGAAGTCCTTAGGGACAAGTCCACGGGACGGATGTATTACTTGTCACAAACCATGCAAACGGCCTTTCCACAACCAATGGAGGATCTCGACTTGAGGGATGAGGCCACGCTGCAGCAGGCACAGCCTAGGGAGCCAACCGTTCAAGTATCGTTGGATCCTGAGGATCCAGAGAAATATGTTCACATAGGAAGCTCGCTGCCAGAGTCTGTCCAAGACCAACTCATCAGCTTCCTGCGGGCGAACTCGGACGTGTTTGCATGGTCGCATAGTGACATGCCGGGAATCTCTACCAAGACCATGGTCCATAAGTTGGGCATTGATCCTCGTCATAAGCCCGTCAGGCAAAAACGTAGGAATTACTCCATGGAGAAGTTGGTGGACATACGCGAGGAGGTCAAGAAGCTCCTAGATGCCGGGTTTGTGTGAGAAGTGTAATACTCGGACTGGTTGGCCAATGTGGTCATGGTGAAAAAGAGCAGTGAAAAATAGAGAATATGTGTAGACTTCACCGAACTCAATATAGCGTGCCCCAAGGATAACTTTCCACTGCCCAGAATCGACCAGCTTGTAGATTCGATGAGCAGCCACAAACTCTTAAGCTTCATGGACGCGTACTCAGGCTACAATCAGATCAAGATGAGTCCCAAGGATGAGGCGCACACGTCGTTCATGACGGACCAAGGGATGTACTGTTACAAAGTAATGCCCTTCTGTCTCAAGAATGCAGGCGCGATTTACCAGTGACTCGTAAACAAAATATTTTGGGACCAGATAGGAAGGAACATGAAGGTCTATATTGACGACATGCTTGTCAAAAGTAGGGCGAGTGGTGACCACATAAAGGACTTGTCTGAGGCCTTCCACGTACTCAGAAACCACTGGATGAAACTCAACCCGAGCAAGTGTACCTTCAGCATAGCATCGGGGAAGTTCCTGGGTTACATCGTATCGCACCAGGGGATCGAGGCTAACCCAGAGAAGATAAAGGCCAATCTCGACATGCGATCTCCACGGACGGTGAAGGAGGTCCAGAAGCTTACCGAGCGGGTGGCAGCCCTCTCCCATTTCCTGGCCAAATCGGCCGAGAAGTACTTGCCGTTCTTCAAGACCCTGAGAGGAATGAAGACTCGAGACTTTCGGTGGAGTGACTACTACGAGAAGGCATTTCAAGGGCTCAAAAACTACCTCTTGATCCCACCTCTTTTAGCTTTTCCGCAGCTAGGTGAGGAGCTGTATTTGTATCTCTCTGTGTCTGATAAGGCCTTGAGCTCGGCTCTGATACGGGAATAACACGGGAGACAGCAACCCGTGTATTATGTGAGCAAGACCTTGGCGGACGCGGAGACCAGGTATCCACTCGCAGAGAAGATTTCCTTGGCATTAGTTTATTCTGCGCGAAAGCTTAGGCCATATTTTCAGGCGCACAAGGTAGTTGTCCTGACCGATCAGCCACTGAGGGCCATATTACAGAAGTCGAGATATCCGGGTGACTGGTCAAATGGGCCATTGAATTGGGAGAATTTGATATCAAATTTTGCCCGAGACCAGCCTTGAAAGGTCAGGCCCTCGCGAACTTCATTGTTGAGACAACAACGCTAGCCAATGGAGATGGAAGCCAGTCTGGCACAGACGAGTTCAGCAAGACACCAACATGGACCCTGCACGTGGACGGCTCCTCGATGAAGGACGGTTGCGGAGCTGGTGTTGTTCTGCGCACACCCGAAGGGTTGAAAATAAAATATTCACTAACCTTAGGGTTCTTGGCCATCAATAATGCCGCAAAATATGAGGCCTTGCTGGCTGGGATTCGGTTAGCTAAGGAGTGCTCCGCTAAAAACCTAATAATTTACAGCGACTCCGAATTGGTCGTCAACCAAGTCCGCGAGAACTTCGAAGTCAACAGCCCGTAGCTCTTTAAGTACCTCTCCAAAGTCAGAAGTGCAACCTCAGACTTCAAGGCAGTCAAGTTCGTCCACATTCTGAGGGAAGAAAACACCAAGGCCGACATGCTGGAAAGAGCAGCGGCTTTGGGGGATCCAAAATAGTATGTTCGGGGACCGCGAGCCAAGAGTTATGCAAGTGTCAAACAGCAGCACTTGGATAAGTCCCTACCTGAGGTACCTATCTGACGGCACATTGCCTGAGGACCCGAACGAGGCCAAGAGCGTAAAGAAGACGGCGGGGTGGTATGCGATTATGGATGGCCAGTTGTACCGGCGAGAATTCTCGACCCCTTACTTAAGGTGCCTCACTCCCGAGGAGGCCGAGTATGCCCTCCAAGAGGTGCACCTTAGGATATGCGGGTTCCACATCGGAGAAAAGAACCTGGCCTTTAAGCGCACGAGGCAGGGATACTACTGGCCAATGATGAAGTACGATACCATGGACTTTGTGCGCAAGTGCAAAAACTGCCAACTCCATAGCAACGTGAGTCATCGCCCCCACACAGATCTTCTGGCACTCCAATGGCCGTGGCCATTCGCCCAGTGGGGGCTCGACATTCTCGGACCACTCCCGGTAGCACCCGGATAGATGAAGTTCCTAATTATAAGAATTGATTACTTCACCAAATGGGTGGAGGTAGTACTACTTGCCAGGATATTATAACAAAATGCCACTGAGTTCCTCCGACAAAACAACGTATACAGATTTGGGATCCTAGAGTGCATCATAACCGATAATGGGACGCGGTTTACCAAAAAATGGTTCACTAAGTACTGCGCCAGCCTGAAGATCAACTTGGTCCACACGTCAGTAGCGTACCCCCAGGCCAACGGGCAGGTGGAGGTCACAAACCGCACGATCTTGCATAGACTCAAGACCAAGTTGGAGTATTCAGGGGGCTCATGGGTACATGAGTTGTCGTACAGGATGACGCCTAGAGAACCCACGAGGGAGACCTCCTTTAGCCTTGCAATGGGGTTGAACTGGTCATCCCAATAGAGGTCGGCCACCCAAGTCCACGGGTAGGTGCTTCAGTTCAACCGATAACAATCAGAAGCTCCAGAAAAACCTCGACATGCTCGAGGAAGTCCGCGACCAAGCAAGGCTGAGGGTAGCAGCATACCAACAGCGAGTTGCCCGCTATTACAATAAGAAGGTAAAGATGTGGCAGTTTGAGGTAAGAGACCTGGTATTAAGAAGCGTGGAGGCCATGGGTAAAAGCGCTAGCAGAAACAAGCTCTCCCCGAATTGGGAGGGGCCATTTCTTGTCACTGCCATCCTTCGGGGCGAAGCCTACAAGTTGCACACCGAAGAGGGAAAGTCGGTACCCCGAACGTGGAACGCCGTGCACCTCAAGAGATATTACCAATAATGAATGTTGCCTGCTGTCCCGGTAACTTGCCAAACATAGGCTGTCCCTAAGCCAAAGTGAAACGACCCTCTCGCCCCTTACAAAAAAAACTCGGCTTCGTCCCAACGGCCCAAGAGGTTATATCTAAAAACTCAGCTTTGTCTGAGCAGCCCAAGAGGTTGTATTTCAAAACTCGGCTTCGTCTGAGCGGCCCAAGAGGTTATATTTAAAAACTCAGCTTCGTCCGAGTGACACAAGAGGTCGTATTTTAAAACTCGACATTGTTCGAGCGGCCCAAGAGGTCATATTTCAAAACTTGGCTTCATCCAAGCGACCCAAGAGGTCGTATTTCAAAACTCAGTCTCATCCGAGCGGCCTAAAAGGTCGTATCTAAAATCTCGGTTCCATCTGAGCGGCCTAGAAGGTCGTATGCAAAAACTCGGTCCCGTCCGAGTGGCCCAAGAGGTCGCGTGACAAAAAGCTCAGGCATTAATCAGGCGCAAAGCTAACTTGTTCAGCGCCATAACCCGCCGGGACCAAACACTCCAGAAATCCAGGTGGGGGAATCAAACACTTGAGCTTAAAATAAATGTCCATTTTATTCATGTACACAGCATGTGAACAACGTAAATAAAAAAGAGAGAGATAAGGAGAGCTCTATAGCAGCTAGCTCTCGGAGGGACCTGGAGGAGGGGTGGTCCCATACTACCCTTCTTCGTGTGGTTGAGAAGCCTCTGCCTGGCCTAAACTCCCTGGCTGCTCTGAAGTTCGAGGATCACCAGATGGTCCATGACATGAGGATCCAAGAAATGGCCTTCTTGCGACGCCATACACGTCCCCTGGGCACGTGGCGCTGGCATTCCGAAGATCCAACACGGCCGTAGGGAACCACGGATATAGCAACCGCATCAGTCGGTGGCACAAATTGATGTCGTCCCAGTACTTGCCCTCCAGCGCAGGCGCTATATCCATGGCTTTCACTGATGTCCTCAACGCTTCCTCAAGCTAAAGGTTCCTATCTCGGAGAAGCCCATATTGGATCTGCTGAAGCTTCAAGGTGTCCTCCAGAGAGGCAATCTTCACATTAGCCTTAGAAAGCTCAACTTGTAGGCGTTGGCTGCCCTCTCCAGTGACCCTCAAAGACTCTAACTCTAAACAAACCTGGGCAATGTCGCCAATGAGCTGATTGAGGTTCCTAGCCAGATCCTGGAACTGCAAGAAAAGGCGAGTTCATTAAGACATAAATGACAAAAAACAAGGTAGCTAGAAAAATAGTGAAGTACCCTAGAGACGAGAGAGTTGTGGCTTTGACCACCCTCTCCTACAACCTCGGGCTCCAACGGCTCAGCTATAGGCGCCACATGGACCTCAACCATGACCTCGGGCGAGAGACCGTCAGCAACCGAAAGCTCAACGACTTTAGGGGGCTTTGAGGCCGCAATCTCAACCTTGTCACCACTTAGGATCTCGACAGTATCCTCAACAGGGGCGTCGAAGGTTGGCTCCACTCCGCAGGCCTCCTCAACCTTAGCAGCTTCCACGGCTGGAGCAGTTAGGGTTGTTGCCGCTTCCTCGTCCTGATTGTCCTCAGGCCCCACGGTGGCCTCCAAAACATTAAGGTCCTCGGATGGACCACAAAGAAAATCCGAGACCTCACCAATGATCTCAAGAGGAGAAGAAGGTCTAGGAACCTCAGACTCCGTAATGGGTTCGACGACCAAACACCTCGACCTCCTGACGAGAGGGGCAATCATGACATCATCATCGTCGGATGAGGACTACTCGACTATTGACATTGGACGCTTTGAAGCCTCAGTCTGATGACTCTTCCATGGCTGCTCGGATGGCTCTTCGATTGTAAGAGAACTCCCCTTCTTCCTCAATCTCTTTTTCTTCCTCTTCTTTGTAGGAGCAGCAGCGCTGGAGTCATCGGCTGTAGTCACCCACTTGGCCTTCGCCAAGTTCTTGGGCGTCAACCAAGTATTTCGTTTGCCTACATTGAAGCTGCCAAGGTTGGTCATCACCAAGTTCATGACCGCCTTATCAATCTCCCTCTCCTCCTTGGTGGCATTCGAGCAGTACCTCCTCGCCACGTTTCTCCATGTAAGGGAGAGGGACCAGTTCTCCCAGACGCCTAAAAAGAAAAATTTGTCCTTCCACCTCTTTGTGGAGTCAAGATTTCCTCCGCTCATGACGGTGAACTCCGGACGATGAGTCATGGTGATCCAGTCAAGTTATGAGTAAAGCAAAACATAACCTTCACCATCGACACCTCTAGCACTTTCTTATGGCAACGTGCAAATACACAAAGAGAAATCAGGTACCTAATGGCGTTCGGTTGAAGTCTCGCCAACGGAACGCCCAGCTCCATCATAATGTGGTACAGCTCCAGAGGGACTGAGAAGCGAAGCCTACCTTGAGATGGACTTCGTACACAGTGATAAAACCGTCAGGAGGGCTGCACGCTCTCTCAGCGGCTCCAGGAACCACCATCGCTACTGGATCCGAAATGCTGTACTTCGCATGAGTGTCATCGAGATATTTAAGGGACAGAGAGGAAGCAATTTCCTTAACCCCTGGAGCCATGGGAGCGGAAGAAGGACCTCTGTGGGAACAAGAAAAGAGGAGCGACGATGAAGGGATTTGGGAAGAAGGAAGAAACGGTAAGGGATGCGCAAGAAATGGAGGAAGAAACGAAAGAAAGAAGGCAACTTAAAGGAATTTCAAAATGTGAAACAGCGCCCTCATCATAACCCTTGCAACGTGTCACTCGCCCATACACGGGGAGAGGTCGTGGGCTTTGGCTTCCCGAGGCGGCATCACCTCAATTAATGACGCATTTAATGCTTTGCAGAAACCCAAACGGCGGCACTAGGTTGGTCTCGGACTAATAAGAAGGCCTCGGACGGATGTGAGAGGACTCTGCCATCTAGATGCGGTGCCCGCGGACTGCCACTGTAGAAGAGTGCTTTTCAGACAAGTCAAACTGTTGGGGTTCTCAAACCCTTTGACATGGGGGATAATGATGGGTCCCGGCACCCAGGGCTCTGAAAGATAGGCCCAAAAAGTTAATTCTACGAACCAAGAGGCTTACGAAGATGATTTGGCCCAAGAAGCCCAAAGACAGTCCTTCACATCCCAAGAAGCCCAACTTAGCCTAAGAGGTTAAGTTGGCCTTAGAAGTCTGAGGACATGGGCCTGCATCCCAAGAAGCCCAAATGGCAACAATGGTCCGAGAGACTAATTTAACCCATGAGGCCTGAGGACACTGTAAGAGACCTATGTCTCTAATAAAAATCGAGGGCCTCTAGCAAGTCAAACTCCCAATTAACGTCCGAGAACACCTAATTCTATGAGCCTGAGGATTTGACAAAAACCTAGAAGGTTTTTTGGGTACGATGACTATCTCTTCATCTCTGAATCGTTAGATCAGGAGAAAAGGGGCCCAAGGTGACCGAACACGCCAAATCAGCAGAGTTGGTGGTTGGCCTCCCAGCACACGCCAAATCAGCATAGTGGATGGCTGGCCTCCCAGCACATGCCAAATCAGCAGAGTTGGTCGCTGGCCTCCCAGCACCCGCCAAATCAGCAGAGTGGATGGCTGGCCTCCCAGCACATGCCAAATCAGCAAAGTTGGTGGCTGGTCTCCCAGCACACGCCAACGTCATGTGTCCCCATTTCAAGGGCATGTCCCCCTCTATAAATACCTCATCTAAACAACTGAGAGAGGGATTTTTTTCAACGGCTAGTATTCTACATGTACCATGCGGGCAACATCTAAGAAAAAGAAAGGAAAAAGAAAGAAGGTGCAAGAGAGAATGCCAGAAAAGAGAAGAGGGGATAGGATCTCACATGTTGCAATCCAGTACGACTATCAAAAGTGCCACTGTGATTACTTGTAACCCATCCTAAGTGTAGTGGAACCGTTTCGGACCCAACTTTTCATCACCGTGGTTTTTTTCCTTTCATTAAGGAGGGGTTTTCCATGTAAAATTCTCGTGTATTGTACCCTCCTCCCTTTTTTCTTCCTGTCACGTCATTCTCATTCAGTTTAACGATCACTATTGTGTTGCACGATTCTGTCCATTCGAACGTACCAAAAGAGTGTAAAGTGTGAACACGGACTCTCGTCGTACGGAGGTCGAAATTCGAGGACACAATAATTTATAAAATTAATTGATTAACATTTAGGTTGTCCTTAACAATTTAATAATCTAAAAACATTAATATACCCATAAATACACGTAATGTCATTTTATTTTATAAGCATCAATTAATTATGGGTACTTACATTTACAAAGGGGAGTGTAACTGAAACATCGTCCTCCCACTAATATCGTCTTTCCACGCACTGCTCACCTCTTCGCTTCGCCCAAAACTCGCATTTTCTCCCTTCTCCGATTTCCAATCGGTCGTTCATCTGTTCAATCGACGAATGAGCTACCGAATCGGTCACTTCATCTGTTTCACGGTGCTTTGTTTTCGGTATCTCTCGCTTCTCTCTCTGTCTGTCTCGAAATATTTTGATTCCTAATGATACTTTTGTTTCGACTGAAAACATGTTCTTGACGAGCTTTTATGCTTGTTTATGTTTGAAATTTTAAATTGGAAGTTTCCCAGGTATGATTAGTTTCCTACTGTGAGTGCTTTTAGTCTGTGAGTCGTGTTTTGTATTTATTTTCCTTCATTCAATTTTCTCTTCTGAGCTGTATTCTTCTCCTCTATCTGCTCGATTGGTAGATCGCCACCACAGAGCTCATTTTCTTTATTCTACGATTTTTGAATCGGTTCATTATAAAGAGTGCTCTATTGTCCAGTTGCCGCCTTCCTCTCGTCTCTATCAAAGGTTCTCTCTCGACCTCTTCATCTCTGGTTGGGAAACATATTATGAATCTCCGCTTCTACTCTGTTCTTTTGCTCTGTGGTTTGATTATTTTGAGCTATGTTAGTTCTAGTGGGTCCAGTATAAACATGGGTCATCCGGGAATGTGATACGTGCACAGGCGGTTACGGCACCGGCAAGTAAGGAACGACGGCGAAATCAGAGAAGGAGACCGGGAAGGGGGAGTTCGGCAGAGGAGAAATCGGGGAAAGAAGGGATACAGACGAGGGTGAGAGAGACAGAGAGCAGAGAAAGGGAAAGGAAGGGCCGAGGTGAATAAGGCCTGAGGTGCAGAGTAGGAAAGGGGCGAGGACAAGGGAAGAGAGGAAGGGGAGAGAGAGAGAGGAAAGCAGAAGAATAAAAGACAAGAGGAAATATCTTTCTACCCTTTCATTACAGGCTGTCCATCCATATATACGGGTAATAATACGTAATCAAAGCAAGCAAACTCTAACAGAATATGTAATCAAAGCAAGCAAACGTGATGGATGCTAACAGCTATCAGATCCCACGTGCATAGGAAAATAAAAAATAATATAATATTTATTGTGATATATAATATGCAGTGTGTGATATATGTGAACCGTGCACCCCGCCGGTGTTGTGGTATCCGAACTCGTAACCGTAACTTTGCCACTCCTATCGAGGAACCTTGTCCTCAAGGTTGAACAATGCGAAATATACACATCTGTCAGGAGTGTTTTGAAGGTTCCCCAATTCATATGTCGGCATTCTTGAGCAACTTCCTCTTTTGTCTTGCCTGAAACAAGCTGATAAATAGAGAGAAGGTTATTGCATTCAGGTCTGCCTGTATTGTCGAACTCCAGACCTGGAAATGAATCAGTCTTACAACATTTGACCTTGTTTGCAATAACATCTTTTGGATCGAAGAGATTAATTCGGGACTGATCAGAAGGAGCAGACTTGGATATCTTAGAAGGACCAGCACTCAAGGACATCACTCGGGCTCCGGCTGGAGGAGTAAGAGGCTCAGGTATCTTAAAAATTGTGCCTCCTCTCCCCCCCCCCATTTTCTTCCACTTCCTTTCCCCATACAAATAATTGCCACGTTCAGCCAGCTCTCGCTTCAGCTCAAGGTGCTCCGGCTGATCTTCACCGACAGGGACAAAATCAGACTGATATAAAAGAATATCAGAAGCCATTAGAACAGGAAAAGTCAAAAGTGCGACCCCCACATTTTTATCTCCCACTTTAGGTGACTTCTCTTTGAATTGAATCATTCTATTGAGCCAACCAATTGGTGTTGCAGTGTTAGTTCTAAAAGCTTATTTGAATCGCAATAAAACACGTAATAGGCAATACCAAGCACACGAACAGCACACACAAACAATAAAGACGAGATTTT